>PVJH01017215.1:0-48399 GCA_004026705.1 Nesogale talazaci | reverse complement strand
TCCTTCCAGAAATCTAAAACAAGCACACAAAAATCTCCCCCATCAAACCAAAGTAATGCTCATTCTGTTATTCTATGGTATAAAAGGTGAGATTTTAAAACCAGCTGGAATGGGTTTGTGTGGGGGGTGGGGTGGGGACGGAAATAAAATAAAGCACTTTTACTTTTCCCCAGATAAATGATCATTTCACAACTTTTGATCAAGTCTCCTTTTCTCCTTTCATTGTACAGGCCGCTTTTTTTTTTTCATTGTACATTCACTGCCCTCTGGTGGTGGGAGTAGGAGGCCCAGCCTTTGCTCCTGTGAAGCCACTGCTGGAATTGAACCTCCATCCCAGTGGGCTGCAGTCCCGCCGGGGCTCAGCCCCAGGCCGCTTTTATTAGACACTAAATTCTAAACTCTAGCCCACGGAGTTGTGATGTCTCCAACAATATCCCACGGCTGACTACCACGTCATCATGGGCTCTTATTTGTTCTTTGGGGAAATTTGGGTTTTCTGGACCCCCCACTTTGCAGGATGGAATTTAGAACCATAACCCTGGTTTACGTACTTAACCCTGGGGTTGAACTGAAGTGAGAGATTCACGGTGAGGGGTGGGGAGACGGATGCCTCGACACCCTCGGTTTCTTGCGCGTCCTCTCCATCAGTTAGCCTCAGGAAGGTGTGAGAGGTTTCGCAGAGGTGGATGTCAGTGTCATTGAGGCGGTTTCTAGCATCGCTGCCCCGTGCACATCTGGAGACACTACACACCCCTCGCTATCCTCGCCATGGTTCCTCTGCCTGAGCCCCTCAAGGCAGCCCCTATGACCGTCCATCTCGTCCAGGCCCTCCTCTTTCCCAAGCACCGTGTCCTTGTCCAGGGAGGGGGGTGGGAGATGATGTCCCCACCAACCTTGCTTCTAAGGTAAAGTGATCAGACGTTCTGTTTTTTATAATTTAACAACGTCCTGCGGTGTTTTAAAATTAAAATAAATATAATGCAATACTGTTTTTACATTCTATGAAAATTTTTGTTGCTCTATATAGACCAAATTTTTAATCAAGAACACCCCCCCCCCCCTTTCCAGGTCAAGAGTGTCCCGCTCGAAATCTGGTCATTTTATTCCAAGGACTACTCTGCCCTTACTTCCTGCTGATAGACCTTGTCATTTTACAAAAGTTACTCATGTGTATTTGAACACATTTTTATTATTGTCACTGAGATTATTTTCTCATCGGTTGTGGCCGTCGTTGTTGTTGTTGTAGTTGTTAGGTGTTGTTGGGCCGCTTCTGACACACCTGCCCTCCAAACCACACCACCCAGGCTTGGCCCAGCCTCACCCTCCTCCTTATTTGTGAGCTTGCTGGAGTGGGGGGCAGCCCAGGCCACAGAGCAGGAAAAACGGAGCGCTTTGAAGCAGGGGGCTGGCTTGAGGAGGCAGGTGTGTCCGGGCACTTAGTTCAAGGACGTAGGGCGGCTGACCCCTGGAGCTTGAGCTGAAAGCCTGGGGCTTGAGACTTACAGCAGAGTGGCCTGCCCTTTGTGGGTGTATTAGCAGCCCTCAAAGAACTTTGTAACATGCTCTGACAAATCATTCTATCCTGGGCCTTTCTCACTTGCAGTACAACCTATTAGCGTTGTGAATAAGCCCTGTAATCCTTAGTATTGTCTGTGAGGTCTGTGTAGCGATTGCCACGAATATTAGAACCTAAATGAAAAGGTAGGTAGTGGGGTTTTAGACAAAACCGCTCATCGTGTGATTCCAATCAGACTTCCTGACTCTTGAGGGGGTAGGACTTCTAGGACACAAAAAGGGACTAGGAGACCAGGGACCCCTTCCATGGACATTCTGGAGGGAATTCAAATGGAGGATAAACAGGTAAAAGAGTGAGTTGAGTACACTCTCTTTCCCCATCTTGGTTCGCCATCCAAGTCAGGGTCAATGACGTTTCCCAGACTCTGAAGTTGGCCATCAATCTTTTTCCTATCAGTCGCATGACAGGGTCTGATAGTCCTCCAAGCCATCTTCCAAGGAACTTTCCAAGTCTCACCTGATCCAACTCTCTCCCTGCATCAAGGTCTCCGTGGCTTCATGGGGCCGTCACCTCCACTCATGGTGACCCCATGCACCGTGGAAGGAGATGCTGCCTGTGATCAATGTGGATCAAACCATTATGGTCCAGAGGGACTATGTGGTGTTTTAAAGACTTAAAGATGCCATTTAGGCGAAAGTTTGCAGAGCAAATCTGTTTACCCATTTGATAGGTGTTGCATACAGTGTTTCGGAACACTGGCTGCATTTCCCAGCCTCTGTCAGCAGTGTCCCCATCCCCACCCCAGGTCCCCCTATTTTCTTTCACCTGGATCTTTAAAAATTCGTATGTATTGTCTTTGGGGTAAAGGGCTCCACAACAAGCTAGGTTTCTCACTTAACAGTGGCAAGATCATTTTCCTCAAGTACTTTGGGCACGTTGTCAGGAGAGACGAGTCCCTGGAGAAGGATATCATGCTTGGTAAAGTGGAGGGGCACTGAGAAAGAGGAAGATCAGCGAAAAGATGGCTTGACAGGGCTTGGGAGTGGGCACAATTGTGAAGGTGAAGCCAGACCAGGCCGTGTTTTCCTTCTGTTGTGCATAATCTAAGGTCCCCATGGGTTGGAACCAATTCAACCTACCAGCAACAACAACACAAACTGCTCGGTGACATCAGTTAGACTTTCCAGTGGGCCAGTGCTCTCATTAACTCTGTATGTCCAGTTCCCAGTATGCTAGTCTCCTTATCCCCTTCCTTTTCCAGCTTTACTTTCCATCTTTGTTCCCCCTCAATCTGCACAAGACCTCTTGACAGTATCGAAGAGCAAGGATGTTCCTTTGAGGGCTCAGGTGCGCTTGACTCAAGCCATGGTGTTTGCAATCACTTCTTATGTGTGTGAAAGTTGGACATTAAATACAGAAGACCAAAAGAGAATCCATCCACTTGAATTGTGGTGCTGAAGAAGAAGCTTGAACTTGCCTCAGACTATTAAAGGAACAAACCATTCTGTCTTGCAAGAAGGATGGCCAGATTGATTCTTAGGGACAAGGATAGTGAGACTTTGTTTGACATGCTTTGGACATGTTGTCAGGAGAGACCAGTCCCAAGAGAAGGACATTATGTTTGGTACCACAGGGAGACCGCAGAGGAGCCTAAGTCCCTCAAGGAGGTGGATTGACCCTGTGGCTGTAACAGTGGTTTGGGGTACGGGAACAATTGTGCAGCTGGCACAGGACTGAGTAGTGTTTCCTTCTGTTGTGTACGGGGTCATTATGGGTCTGAACCGACTCAATGACATTTAACAACAACAATATCCATAGTGTTGCTCTTAGTATTTTTTTTCCTCCCAAAGTAGATCTTCAGGACTTGCTTTCTCATCCACCTTAGTCTGAGAGCCCTGCCACAGCCTGATCAGCATCTTAGCCAGATGCAAACCGCCTCAGACAGACAGATAGCTAGCGGCTGCACGTGAACTGCATCACCTAGGAATTGGACCCACGTCTCCCTCAGGAAAGATGAAACAGCTGCCAGGTCATGGTACTTGCCAACAAGGCAAAGAGGAAGTAATCTCGGTTGCTTTCGTTGATGTGTGAAGCGTGGGAAAGCTCCTCCCTGGGCTCCAGCTGCCCTGGGGAAAAAGGCTTGCTGTGAAGTCACAGTCTAGGGACATGCTCTGTGGTTCATGAGTCTTATTGCCCCAGAGCCAGAGCTTGAAATCCCCTTTCTCCTCTTAAACGACCACAAACAGGAACCCCAGCAGCCAGGAACACAGTGCACGGGTGATGGAATTGGGGACCAGCGCGTGAACACAGATGCCCTTCCACCCTTCTGTTGGCAGCACTGGACACGTTCTGTCCCAGAGTCATTTCACAACCTGACTGTTACCTCTTGTTGATGTTGGGTCCCCAGGCAACGGGAAATTTCTCCTGTGACTTTTAAACAGAGTCCCATGGGGAAAAGGGAAGTCGGGGTGGGCGGATGGGGAGCCAGTCAGCGTCCACATTCCAACTTCTTTATTTTAAAGGTTGTGGATGCTGGAGTGTTTCTTACACCCAGATTGAAAACACAGGGAGAGCCTTCGAATAAATTCCTGTGTGTGTGTGTGTGTGTGTGTGTGTGTGCTGCCATCTGTGTCACTGTTTTTTTGGTGTGGAAGGCTGAGGAAGGCCCCCTAATGATATCAGATGCATGTCCCCCAGAATCGCAAATGTCCCTTCCTAGGGCGATGCGTTCTTGCTGATGTGAGCAAGGGAAGGGACTTGAAGTGGAGAGGTGATGTCCAAGGATCCTACAGGCAATCCTTCTCATCTTTAGCAGGGGCAGCAGAGGGCCAGGTGGCGAAGACAGCAGAAGGAGAATCTATGAAAAATCTCAGGGAGAGATCCCAGTGAGGTGGCCATAAGCCCAGGGATTCTGGGAGCTATGAGAAATAGGAAGAGACAAGGAACAATCTCTCTCCCTACAGTGTTCAGGGGGGTCTTTGGGGCTGCTGACACCTGGACTTTAATTCCATGAAATTTGGGGTTTCCAGCCTCCAGGGCTGTATGGGAATACATCTTTTGTTGTTTCAAGTTACCAAGATTTTGATGCTCTATTACAGTTGTTGAGAAACAAAGGCATTGAGGAGAGAGTCACAGGGCCAACATTGTGTTTTATCCATGTATTCGTCCATTCCACAAATACGTATCATGGGGTTAGTAAATTCACACCAAGGAGGCAGGTCTTAGGATGTTCATGAACCCATCTATCATCGTATTCAAGATTTCCCCCAAGTACATGGTTTGTCCTTCGCCTTCGGCTCTGCCTTGGCTTCATGGCTCTGGGAGATGAGACCCTGAGATGGGAGTGTTGGGGATCAAGTCTCTTTTCTGTGGGTGACTGTGGGGGAAGGCCAGCCTCTCATAACTAATCACGGGTTCAATGGGTGCAATTGTATGGTTAAATATATAAAGATAGATTATAATAAAGTCATAGACAGGAGAGAATGTAAATGAAGAGTCAGACACATTCTATGGTAGCATACTCACCTCCTGGTCAAGATCTTACCAACCAGGTCCATGCACAGATGGCTTGAAGGCAAGAGAGGAGAAGGGGCAGCGGGGGAGGGACCAGGGGAGAGAAGGCTGGGGGATAGAGAGAGAGAGAAGGCTGAGGTGAGAGAGAGCCCTTTCTTTTCTTATTTTCTGTGAATTCTATGTTGAATTATATTATTAATTGAGTAGAAATCTTTCTCCCGTCTTCCAGTAATTGCTACAACATTCTGAAAAAAGCTAATGACTATAGTTACACCAACATTAATGCCCACAATATGAGGGGTGCCTAAAAAAACCCGCGGAATTCCCCCCACAAAGATATGTATTTAATTTTTTTAAAAAAAACCACCCTGCAACCTTCCAAATACTCCTCATTACACTTAATACAGTTGTCACTTCTGCAATTCTCTTCTCGGAGACATTTTTCAAACTCTCCAGTTTGGATGGCTGACCGCACCTTCCTCGTTTTTTCCTTTGCTTCTTCTGTGTCATCCATTCGCTGTCCTCTCAAGTCCCTCTTCATTCACAGAAACAAAAAGAAGTTCCATGCAGAGAGTTTAGGTAAGTAAGTGCATGGGGCAAAAAAGGCATGCTGTTTTTTTTTGTTTTTTTTTGCCAAAAGCTGGCGCACTGAGATGGCTGCCTGAGCAGATGCTTTGTGGTGATGGCAAAAGCAGTCCCCATCTGCCACAAATCAGGCCTTTTTTGTCATACACAGTCACAGAATCTTTTCAGCGCCTCTAAATAGAAAGCGTGATTTACAGTCTGACCTGGTGGAAACGATCTCTTGAGTCGACATTGTTGTCTGTTTGGGAAGTTGATGATGTCTAGAACGAGGTTTGTCATCCAGCGACATTTCATTTTCTGAAATGAGAAAACCACTCATACATTCGCATCTCCCCCCTTTTTAAGTTGTACTCAACATCACAACAGTTTCTGAGGCAATTCCCCCGTGTTGTTGTTGTTGTTGCTGCCATCGTGTGAATCCTGTTGTACAGGAGAGCAAACACGGCCTGCCCCTGCACCAGCCTCACAGTCGTTCTTCTGGGGGAGTTCCTTGTTGTAGCTGTGGTGCCAATCCATGTGCGTGAGACAGCTAGTACACTGGTAGTCCCTCGAGTCTTGAGGGCCGCTGGGTAGTCCTCTGTAGAGCAATTCAGGCTATCCGGCCACAGGCAGGTCACCAACAGTCGGCTGGATGACAGAGTCCGACAGTCCCCAGCTCAAGAGATGTCTACTCCAGGAGCGTGCTGAAGCAGGGCTTGAAGGCGCCTCAACTCACAGCCACACAGGCCTCTGGTCAGGTGTTCCACAGGTAGTGTCGCTTGGAGATCGAGGCACAAGACAAACAAGGCAGTCGGCTCGTCCAAAGATTCAAGAGCAAGAGGGAGAGCTCTAACCAAGGCTTATACATCTCTGGGGGGAGTGCAAGCCTCCTAATTACAGGTGAAGGCAAACATCACAGGAAGGCCTTCTACTACAGGCACTACAGTAGTGAGGGGGCCTATCTAGGGGCAGACACACAATAGGGAGAAGAGGCATTCAGGGTACACGTGACAAGATGGGCAGATCCTAGGTTTAGGGAGGCAGCCTAACTATTGGATGTCACTGAGCAGGTTTGACCTGTTCTCTGGCTCTCCATAAAAACCACTATCAGTGAACCCTACCCACAGTGGAACAGACTGATGGCTGAAACCCTTCAGGGAAAAGAAACCCATGGTCCTTAACAGCAGGGAGTGGGCCCCACCTTTGAGGGGACCAGACAGTAGTTAGGAGGCAGAATGCATGTGACCTCCCACTATGTGCTGGCAAACAGTTTGACATGTCTTTGGGGGAGACAATTTGGGAGAAATCTTTCTGTTTCCCACAGGTGAGCTAGATGGACAGCTGATCAGAAGCAAGGCGCATGCATGACACATCCTTTGCTTTCCCTGGAAATACAGGCCAAAAGAGTGAAGTTTGAAGATTGAGCTTCCTTGTTTCCATGAGGATTTAATTACTTGTACATCCACATTCGTTCTAGCACTGTTCACAAGAGCTAAGAGATGGACACCGCCCAAGTGTCCATCAACAGAAGAATGGACAAGCACGACATGGTGTACACACACAATAGAAGAGCATTCAGCCATAAAGAGTCTTGTTACATGCCCTGGATTGGGTGAACTTGAAAACGTTATGCTGAAAGAAATAATTCAGACTGCAAAGGACAAATATTGTACGAGTCCATCAATAAGAAATATCTGGAGTAGGCAAACACATCCAGGTGGAAAACAGACTAGAAGCCACCAGGAGCTGGGAGGGGGGGGGAGAACATAGCGGGTAGAGGGAATTACTTAGTGGATGCAGAGTATCTGTTGAGAATGATGAACACATTTTGGAAATAAATGGTGATGATGGTTACACAATATGGTTAGCATAACTGATGTCATTGAATTGCACATTTAAAATTTGCTAAAATGGACTTTTATGTTATATATGTTACATTTATGTGACATAAAATATATACTACATATTACATAGAAGTTTCATTTTAGTCATCTATATATATTTCCAAGGAGCCCTGGTGACGCCTGGGTTACATGTTGAGCTGCTGACAAAAGGTCAGCAGTTCTAAACCACCACCAGCCACTCTGCCGGAGAAAGACGAGACTCTCCACTCCCATGAAGAAGTGCAGTCTCGAACCCCTCAGAGCACTTCTCCCCGTCTGTGGCAGTCATGTGCTTATGTTAGTTTTATGATTGAAATGTAGGGGTGGAGTCTAGCCTATTAATCTGGAGATAGCCATTGAGTAGCCAATGAAACCTCTGTGTGGGCATGACTTTCTCCTGATATGTCTGGGAAATCTCCTGATATTTCCCTCGTGAAGATGAGACGCTATCATCTCCAGTTGTTGGGAATTAGTCTCAGAGACGATGAATCACGAACAAGACAAGATGGCAGCATCCGAAAAGCTGGAGTTGCCGCCGGAGAGACCACACGGCTTTGCCCTGATGGAGCCAGACCTAGGAAGCTGGGTGGCCACATGGAGACCTCTGCCAGTGATGAGTTGTCTCTGCTGTTGATGGACCCTGAGTCCTGGAAGCGAGGAGCCATGGTGAGATTCCCTGCCAGCGCCGGGACTCTGCACCCACTGACCTGTGACTTCGTGAGTCAGAAGGAGACTGATTTCAGGCATATGGGTTAATATCGGACTTGTGACTTTGAAATGGACTGAGCTCAATGTCCTGTTCCTCTTGTATAGAAACCCTTTCCGTATATCCATAAGGGTGTCCTTGAATTTGTTCCTCTAGCCTACCTGGACTAACACACCATCCTATGGCGATGCTATCAGTCAGAGGCAACTTGGGGGTTGTGAGTTCATTGAAGGTTACATATTTCTCCACGAGAAAGGGAATTCCAAGCAGAAGGACTGACTAGTGCATCTGCCTGGAGATCTGGTGAATGGGGAGTTCGGGAAACAGCCAGGAATGGAAATAATTAAAATTAGTTGCAATTGAGCTATGCTGCTACACAGCCTGGCAATGAACAAAAATGGTTCAGTCATCAGAGATTTTAGTGTTGCTGAGTTGGAACTGACTTGATGGCAGTGGGTTTGGGTTGGGTTCTTTTGAGGGATATTGGAGATCAGTAGCTGTCATTAGATGGTAAAATCCCGGGTCACAGACTTGGCGCTGAGGCACAGTTAGCCTGTACAAAGGTTGGAACAATGGCTCCCCGGGCTTTCTCAGGCTAGAGAACTTTACTGAGCAAACTGCTTCATCTCTCTCTGGGAGCGTGGCTGGTGGATTCAAGCCACTGGCCTTTGAGTTTAATAGCCCAATGCTTAATTCAGGGGGCCACCAGACCTCCTATTGGACGGTGTATCGTCACCCAGGAAGGAACAAAAAGAAACGCCCTGGTGTTGTTTCGACTTTCTTAGGTGAGGCAGAAACACACACACACACACACACACACACACACACACACACACACGAATGTAACACGCGCACCTATGACGACAGGCTAACTAACTTTACTGTCACGGGGCTCGTGGTGACTCACAGCGATCCCCTGGTGGGTTCCCGAGACCCTAACTGTTTGTGGGAGTAGAAGGTCCGGTCTTCTTCCTGAGGAGCTGCTGGTGGGTTTGAACTGTCAAACAGGTGGATCGCAGCCTCCCAGGAAACAAAGAGAGACCTCGGTTGTTTTAGATGCATGTGGACGAGTCATGCATCGGCATCCATGACAGAGATCCGCTAGGGTTGTTTGTGTGTTCCACTGGGTTTCCCGCCTCCCCCCGTTTTGTCCCTGAGCCATGTTGCTAACTTCCTTTTTGTAGGTGGGTGACAGCCAGCTGTTCACATGAGGGGGTTCAACCAGAGACCAGGCCCGTGACATTTAACAAGGGAAAGCACCTGGAGACGGCGGCATGGCCAGGAGGGTTGGTGAGTCTGCCTTCTTTTGAAGAAGGACCTGAGGACCTGCAGGAGACTGAGTAAAAACATCAATCCCTACGGGCCTAGAGGCGCAGAAATGAGATTTCTGGGGCTCTGGACCCTCAATTGTTGTTAGGATGTCTGTGGCCAGCAATTTGAAGGTAATAAAACTGATTCGATTCTACAAATGGAGACAACTGGGAGTCGGTAAAGGGTGGTGGCCGAGAGCGTGGGTTTGGTGGCAGGCAGAGTGAGCTGGCGTGCCTGTTCCTCTAGGAGTTTGGGGGATCTGTTTGCCCCCCTCAGATTCTGCATTGAAATGGTGCCTCTTCCCTGTTCTCCAGATTCATCTCCAGCTGAGTCCTCAGGGTGCCACCTTCTTGGGAAATAGGGTCTTTGCAGGTGTAATTCAGGTGAGGTCACACTGGATCGCAATTGGACCCTGCACCCAGTGGCTGGCACCTCCACAAAAAAGAGGAGGGAGATTCAGGCAGAGAACCACAGAGACACCCAGGGCAGAAGGCCGATAAGGCAGAAGCAGAGACGGGAGGGAGGTAGCTGCACACCAGGCAACACCCAGGGTCCCAGGGTACCTCCAGAAACTCCCAAGAAGCAAGGAAAGATTTCTCTGAGATTCTTTTGCGGGGGCATGATCTTCAGGCTGACTTCTGGCCTCCAGAGCAGTGAGAGAAAATGTTTACGTTGTTCTAGGTCACTGTGTTACTCTTTTATGACCAGCTTGGGACAGTAATGAATACAATCTCGCCATTGATAAAGTGGAGGTAAGCACTCTAAGTCATGTGCTTGCCTTGGAGCAACCAGGAAGGCCCACAATCACCAGTGAGGGGACTCTCTCCCCCGGAGCTCATTGAGCCGGGCAGGAGAGACTGTCTCTGGCCTCCCACAAGTACTCAGGAGGGGACAACTGGGACTCTCTGTTCAGCGGCCCCAGAACCACTACCCAGCATGGTTAACTGACCGATCATTCTGGTGGGAGAGACTGACAATGTACAAATAAAATCTCTTAGTATAATACAGGATCAGGGTAGAGGGAGATTCAAATCCTGCCTCTGGGACTAAAGCATTTAAGAGTCCCTTGTAGAATAATGGGGACCCAAAAGAAGGATGACGAAGTAGGTTTCCCAGGATGCCAGGCTCCAGTGACCAACTAGACAAGGGCCAGATCCAACCAATCACCCTGGCAAAGTTGCCTCACAAAGCCACTGAGGGGATAGATGACCCATGTCGACGATCCAGCTCACAAGGTGCTTGCTACATAGTAGGTGCCCAGTAGTACTCATTGAGTCTGAGGGAAGAAGCTACTTCTCTGAGGGGCTTGTGGGATTCCCCCCCAACCCACCCCCCATGCCTGATGGGTTGGTCTATTAGGATTCGAACTTCAGGCCAACAGAGGAGGCCAACAAAGGGCATTAGCATTCAGAAGATCCTCTATTTTGTTCTGGAAGAGAGCCACTATTCTTGTTTCTACTGATGGGCACTTGGGGCTATCTCCACCTTCTGCGTCTTGTGACTAAAGTTTCAATGAACATTGGTGTAGAAGAGGACTTGATATTTTCATGAAAACCCACTCTATTCATAGATTAATGGAGAGAAAGTACAATATTTATGGTACTAGCTCTTCTTGTCCATGAATCAGGCAAAGTTTTCCATTTATTAGAAACATTTTCATGCTCAGGGAAGTTCTGTTGTCTGGTTTTTATTATGTCTAATTTTTTCTTTTTTAAATCATTCTATTGGGGACTTGTACAGCTCTTATCACAATTCAACATCCATCAATTGTGTCAAGCACATTTGTACATTAGTTGCCATCATCATTTCCAAAACATTTTCTTTCTACTTGAGCCCTAGGTATCAGCTCCTTCCCCCCCCCCCTTCCTTCCCTCTCTCCTCTCTCATGAAACCTTGATAATTTATAAATTATTTTGTCATGTCTTCCACTCTCTGATGTCTCCCTTCACCCACTCGTCTGTTTTCTATCCCCCAAGGGAGGGGATTTACTTGTAGATCCTTGTGATCCGTTCCCCCTGTATTCCCCATCCCCTCCTGGTATCACTACTCTCACTGTTGGTCCTGAGAGGGGGGTTCATCTGTCTTGGATTCCCTGCATTGCAAGTTCTTATCTGTACCCGTGTACATCCTCTGGTTGACTTTTGTTTTTTAATAATGAACTCTTGTCTTCGCATAAAAGGAAATAATAAGATGAACTAGCAGATTCATCCCCACCTCCACTGTGGCAGAGCCTCATTGATCATTAAGCCTCCACTTCAGGGGACCACACCTCTAAATTTATCTTTCCTGCTGGTAATGTCCATGTGCTGTGTAGTACTTTTATACATTGGTGTAGGTACCGAGTAAGCATTTGTTTACTCTTACTGATCTTAATGTTGTAGAAATTAAAAGCGTTATCACATGTTGCCTTTTAAATTTGATTTCCTCACTCATCAGTTTGAGGTGACTGATAGTTAAGGTTTAATGTGCCAACCTGGTGGATAAACCTGGTGGGATTAATTGAAGGGCAGAGAGATAAATGTCTCCATAAGCCTCGGTTTTCTAGTTCTCAGGTTTTTGGCCCTCTGGACCAGTACGCGGCTGCCTTAGCTCATTCTTTGCCTCAGCTGGCCAGGCGCACTTCTTGCAAGATATTCCTGAGCAGAAGCCACATGGACCTACCCTGATGCAGTCCGGATGCTGGAGCAGCCGCATGGAGACCCCTGCCAGTGCTGACATGCTGACAGCCTCACTGATTCGGCTTTCCTCTGGCAGTCACATTATTGCATGTGTTTCTCGAGTTTGAGGAGGACTTTGCAGATCAGTGTCAGACATGTGGGCTACTGTCCGACTGTGTTAGTCCAGGTAGGCTAGAGGAACAAATTTCATAGACTCGCATGTGGATATAAGGAAAAGGTTTATATACAAGAGGAACAGGACATTGAGAAAACATCCCAGCCCAGTGCAGTTCAAAGTCATAAGTCCGATATTAGCCCATATGCCCGAAATCAGTCTATAAAGTCTCCTTCCAACTCATGAAGTCACAGGTCAGTGGGTACAGAATCCAGGTGCTGGCAGGGGTCTCCACATGGCTCCTCACTTCCAGGGCTCGGGGTCCATCAACAATAGAAGCAACGCATCGCTGGCAGAGGTCTCCATGTGGCCGCCCCAGCTTCAGAGGTCTGCCTCCATCAGGGCAAAGCCATGTGGTCTCTCTGCCGGCCCCTCCAGCTTCTCGGACACTGCCTTCTTGTCTTGTTTGAGATTCATCGTCTCTGAGACTAACTGCCAACAACTGGGGAAGATAGCTTCTCATCTTCATGAGGAAAATGTCCTGAGATTTCCCAGAAGTCTCAGGAGAAAGCCATGCCCACACAGAGGCCTCATTGGCTACTCAATGGCTATCTCCAGATGAACAGGCTAGACTCCACCCCTACATTTCAATCATAAAATTAACATAAGCACATGACTGCCACACCGACCTATGGGTTTGTGCTGGACTGGGATGCTTTCTTAATGTTCACTGACCTTTTATATAAAATTCTATCTTATATACATCTGAGTTTCTGTGGATTTGTTTCTCTAGTCTACCCAGACGAGTTCAGTGGCTGTCTGTCATCCATCTCTCATCTGCACAACAGCACAGTACTGCTTTATGTGGCTGTATCACGGGATTCTTCCACGGGCATCCTTTTGGATGTAGTGGGACATAGTTCCTGGTGCACATCTGCAGGGGGCTTTCAGAGCAGGTGGGGAGGGCCAGCTTACTAAATCATCGTGTTTGTGCAAAGGGACTACATGCACAGGAACTAAGCAAAGACATTCGGCTGCATGGTAACAAAGCATGGCTAATGTCGCAAAGAATGGGAATGCCCGAACCCTTGGTTGGGCCTGGATCCAGAGGCAGTTGTCTGACCAGAACAAGGGAGTATCACATGGTTAGAAATCAGGAAGGTATGTACCATGTTAGTATCCTTATACCACATTTATTCAATCTGTGTCCTGAGCAAATCTCTCAAGGGGCTGGACTTTATGAAAAAGAAGGCAGCATTAGGGTTGAAGGGAGACCCTCTCCCCTCCTGTGACAGGCAGATGACTTCCCGAAAGTCAAGAGGACTTGAAGCTGCTACAGACGAAGATCAAAGAACACAGGCTGGAATTCGGATGGCAGCTCAATTGTCAAGAAAGCAAAAATCCTCATCACCAGAGCAAGCACTTTGCTTGGGAGTATAGTCAAGGTCCATGGATGTCACAATCAAGAAATCAAAAGGCAGGTTCCACAAGAGTCCGAGGTGCTGGCAACAACGGAGGTGGGGTCTGAACATACTGCTTTTTATTAGTGGCTATGTCTGGTGCATTGCCAAGAGTACTGGGCTCTGTTGCCTATGTTCATCATTAGGTATTTAAATTTTAGAAAACATGATTAATAAAAGTAATTACCCAAGGTAGTAACTCCTGGAGGTATTTTTTCATTTTAAGTTTTATCTTTGGTAATGTCTTTAATCTGAAATTCTTTTTGATTGCACACAGCTTTGTTGAATCTGTGTTAATTTATATCATCTAATACAATTCTATTTTTTCTAGGGTTTGCCTGTATACTTTGTCCTTTGACGTTAGATCTAGTCTTAGTTCGCCCCCCCCACCCCTCTTTCTCTTCCCCGTGCTTTTTCCTCTCTGCTCAGATACTTGACCCTTCCTTTAGAAATGTCATGTTAGGACTTACGTTTTCTAAAAATGTTTGCAATTCCTTTTAGATGTTAACTTTCACCTTCAACCTTACTAATCTCCCTTCTTATTTCTAATGATTTGTTGATGAGAGTGGTTTCTAGGAAAAGAATCACAGCACGTACAAAGACTATTTGCTTGCTTCTTTGATTTGAATCCTCCCTTCATTGGCTTTTCTTGCTTTATTGCAGTAGCATGTACCTTCCCTATCGTGGTGATAATGGACATCTTTGCCTTACTCTTGGTTTTACAGCTCACACGTTTTAACTTTCCATTTTTTAAGTCTGACCTTTATTCTGGGCTTTGGGTAGCTACTTCATACTCCGTGATAACATTTCTATTCGTTGTCTATCAGTTTTATTTTAAAGCCTCGGATCGATTTTTTTTTGCTGTGATTTTGTTTGCTGTTTGTTGGTGGCAGCCACCAAAGCACACGTGTACATTGGTAGAAAACATCCACTAAGGAGAAAGCCTGAGGATTGACGAGAAAGGGCGCTATCTAACCACTCGAGATTTCGTCTGGTAAGCACTTGCCATAATGCTCAATGTATTTGTTTCTGGTTGCTGCTGTAGTGAATTAACCCAGGCATAGTGCCAACAACTATTCTCTTACAGCTCTGTTAGTGGGAATTCTAAAATAAGTTTTAGAGGGCTAAACCTAGGTGTCGGCAGGGCTAATTCCTTCTGGAGGCTTCTGAGGGAAATGTCTCTTCCTCTTCCAGATTTTAGACATTGCCAACCATCTTTAGTGTCGGCAGCAAACAAAAAAACCTCACAAAAATAAAAAGAAACAGACAGAAAGCCAGGGGTTCTGAAGCAGCTCCAAATCTCTTTCTGCATCTACTGTGGTGCTGTTCCCTGTGACTGGGTCCCCTACGTCATCCAGGGCACTACTCTCTCCATCTCGGGACCCTTAACCTTACTGCCTCTGCAAAGTCCCTCCAGCCACATCAAGTAATATCCACAGGTTCTATGGGTTGAGACATGTGCGTCTCTGGAGACCACCCACAACATAGATTAGATGGGACCCTAGGTATTGTGGTATAGATCAAAAACTTCCCAGAGATTGGCAATTTCATTTGGTTCAGCCCCAAAGTGATCAACTTCTACAAGTGGCAATTGAAAGTACGGGTGCTGATTTGGCTGCGAAGCTGCTGGCTCCCAAGTCTACCTACATTATTTTAGGAACGGGGTATTGGGCAATGTCCAGCTGATCCTTCAGGTAGTAGGGCTGGGGCGGGGGGGGGGACCCTGTACCACAGCCCCTAAATCACAGGGTGATGTGTTCATCCCAAGGGCACGTGGCCTCCTTTGTTTTAAAAGGGGTTGGCTAAAGGATGATAGAAAACCTCTTCCCACAGGACAAGAGAATCACTCTGCCCTATCACAAGGCTCTCCCCTTGTAGCACACACTGCCTCGGGGAAGATGAGGTTCCGGGAGTCTTGGGTGCCGTGTCTGCATGTGGGACCATGGTGGGCTCCGGGCAGGATCAGCCGAGCAATCTTAGGGCCAGGGACCAAAGGAAAAGCCCGGGAGGGTGGGGCACCAGGGGCCCAGCCCAGAGAAGCTCCCCCTGCCAAGCTGCTAGGCACTCAGATGAACTCAGCAGCACCCAATCCACCGGCCCTCACCTGGATTTCACCTTTATTCCAACCATCGCGTTCCTGTTTGTCGTGGGTTAGGATTCGTCAAACGCCTGCACGCAGCTGTGTTTTAGGAGCCCTGGGGGGACACAGTCGTTATGCCTGGGGCTGCTAGCTGCGAGGCCAGCAGTTCAAAACCACCAGTCCCTCCTTAGAAGAAAGACGCAGTCTGGGAAACTCAAAGGGGCAGTTTTACCCTGCCCGGTAGGGTGGCTTTGAGTAGTCGGAATTCACTCGATGACTGGGCGTTGAGTATTTTGTCCACTGAGGTTTGGGGACTGCCCTTTGAGCTTTACCCACAAGGCTTCACTTGCCCCGCCCTACTGCTGACCCTGGTCCTGGGGTCTTGTTATCTGGGAGCTCTGAATGGACACTCCCCGCACCGGTCCAAATGTCACCTGTGGAGGGGAAAAGCACCCGATGGCACGAGAGTTAAGTCCTCTCCAACCGCTCAATAACCCACCGCCCAAGTGACTTCCTTTGCTGCCAACTTCCTTGTCCACGCGAGAAAGAATAAGCTAATTTCATCCCTATTCAGTCCAAGAAATCGCTTGCCCTACCTCCACCTCCCAGGACCTGAGACAGGAGCGGTGTGTTTCCCATCGCTAAGCAACGAGAAAAACAGCGCCCGCATCTGTGCCCGGCCTCGCTGGCGGATAGCGAGTCTGAAGTTCTTGTTTGCGCTCTTAAGTCAACAATCATCGCGGTTCTCTATTAGCGTTCATTAAGGTGGCCGGGGGGCTGGGCGCGCGCCAGGCTCCAGGCCGCGCCGTGAATGGCCTGTCCTCCTCGGAAAGGAGAGCTTCTGGACTGGTGGGGGCTCGGTTCCGGTTCCCGGGCTGGGAAACGGGTCGCCGCTTCTCTTCCCGGGGCCCAGAACAAGGCCCCTGTGGAAGGTTCTGGAAGAGTGGCGGGGAGGGGGGGGCTCTGCCCACTCCCTGCGCGGGCCCTTCCTAGCCTTTTGCTGGGGCAGAGGGCCCTGGCCCCGGGCCTCGGACAGCCGCAGGGAGAACCCCACGTGGGCGACCTGGGTCTAGGGCCTCGCTGGCTCCCCAAAGGGGCGCGACCCAGGCTGGGATGCGCCCCTGTCCGGTTTGGGCCTGGCTCCGGCGTCCTCGCCTGCTTGAAAGAGCCGCCCGCCCCGGGGAGGCGCCTCCCTCCCCAGCTTCGGCTCGCTCCCCGCGGCTGTCGGGCGGCCGGAGCGAGCGGGCCCGACCGGGCCGGGCCGCCTGCTGGACCTTCTTCCCCCTCTGGGGTGGAAGCCAGGGCTCCGCGGAGGGTCGCACCGCTGGACGGCTCCCAGCCATCCCTCGGGAGTTGGTGTCCTTCCCGGCCGCCCTCCACTCGGAGCCAGCACTGGGCTGGAGCCCGGGCGGAGCGGGCGGCCGGGGGCGCCGCCGCCATCTTCGCCGGGGAACGGGTGGCCGGCGCGCTCGCGCCCCCTCGTGGACGCAGCCCGCGGCGAGCGCGCGCAGAACGCGCCCTGTGGGTCCCCGAGCCTGCACGCTTTGTTGCTGTTCGGTGCCATCGACTCGGTTCCGACGCAGGGAAGCCCCGTGTGCAACAGCTCGAAGCGGCGCCCGGTCCGGGGTCGTCCTCCACGTGGTTCCTATGTTGGCGCCCAGGGGTGCAGCCCCAGGGCAAAGGATAGCTGAAGGCTCTTTCTCGTGACCCACCAAGCACGAGGTCCTTCGCCAGGGATGGGTCCCTTCCCATCACATGTCCAAAGAAGTTCCACCAGTCTTGCTTTGGGGCTAGAGTTCTTCCAAGACCCGATTGGCTTCTTCTGCTGCCAGTTCGCGGGACTTTGGAGATTCTTTGCCAACACCACAATGCACACGCGTGGATCCTGCTCGGTGTCCAACGTTCACATGCACGTGAGGCGATGACAAACATCAGCGCTCGGGTACTTTGGGAAGAGAAGGACCCATCCGTCTAACCAGGAGCTGCCGGTGGGTTTGAACTGCTGACCTTGGCATTTAGTAACCCAAGCTAACCACTATGCCCCCAGGGCCCCTGGACCAAGCAGGTAGGATCGTAGCAATGCATCTGAGTGGCTGGGGAAGGGTGGTCAAACCTGTCCAGGTGCACTCGATTCTGACATGCCTGTCAGAACTGTGCTCCGTAGAGTTTCACAGCTCTGGCCTTTTGGGAGCCAGGCCTTTCTTCCGTGGCCCCTCTGAGTCAAGTCAAGGCAACAAATTTTCAGTTAGTAGCTCCGCATCTGTGCCCCTGAAGGACTCCGGGGATTGGAGCGTAAACATCCAAACCAAACCTGTGATTGAACAGCCAACACGTTGGAGAGCGACCAAGTGCTTAACCACTGCACCATCAAGACTTTTTTAAGTGACTAGGGCCAAACCCACATCCACCCAGCCAGTGAACCTCTAGGGGCTTTGCAAGACTACAGATCTTCAAGGGAGCAGGCAGCTTCGGCTTTCTCCTGTCTCTGAGTGACCATCGTGCCCTTAGCAGCCCCAAACCCAACAGCAAAGGCCAAACACACTGTTACTGAATCGATTCTGACTCAGAATGCCCCTTTAGGATGGAATAGAATAGTCCGGGTAAACTAGAGAAACAAAATTCATAGACACGCATATAGATATAAGGGTATGGTTTATATACAAGAGGAATAGGACATTAAGAAAGTATCCCAACCCAGTCCAGTTCAAAATCATAAGTCCCATATGCCCAATACCAGTCTATAATGTCTCCTTCTGACTCACAAAGTCACAGGCCAGTGGGTGCAGAGTCTCTGCGCTGGCAGGAGTCTCCCCATGGCGCCTCACTTCCAGGGTTCAGGGTCCATCAATAGGATCCAGTGGTGAGACAAACAACTCAACGCTGGCAGGGGTCTCCACGTGGCCTCTCCAGCTTCAGAGGTCTGGTTCCATCAGGGTAAGGCCATATGGCTTTTCCTCCGGCTCCTCCGGCTCCTCAGACGCTGTCATCTTGTCTTATCCGTAATTCATCATCTCTGAGACTAACTCCCAACAACTGGGGAGATAGCTTCTCATCTCCACAAGGGAAATATGGTGAGATTTCCCAGAAGTCTCAGGAGAAAGCCATGCCCATAAGGAGGCTTCATTGGCTACTCAATGGCTATCTCCAGATTAACAGACTGGATTTCATCCCTACATCTCAATCATGAAATTAACATAAGCACATGATCGCCTCACAGACTGTGCTGCTAACTGCCATGAGGGTTCCTGAGTCTGCAGACCTTAGGAATTTTCCTGAGTTCTGCCTCCCTTTTGCTCTGACTCTAATCGCCTGCCCCTACTCACAAGGGAGCCACAGCCTCTTTCACTGTGGAAGGTTGAAAACCAAGTGGTGAGGATGCTTTAACTTCTTTGAGGAGTGATCTAGCAACTTGGTCTTGTGGTCACTCTGTGCCCAATCACTGAAAGTCACCGTAAAGCCTGAGATGGCTAGGCAGCCGCTCTTCAAAGATCTAGTGAGTGGCTTCTGTTGGGGGTGGAGACACCTATAGCAGGGGCTCCCAAATGATTCAGAAGCTGTACCAGCTGCAGAAGGTGACCAGGGTCGGAACAGCAACCTCCCTGTACCCAGGAAGCTCAGTGGGTCTTTCTGCCTCTCTGTCTTCACTTTCTCTGAAAAGCAGGCAGGAGAGGGGTAAAAACCAACCAACCAACAAACAAACTCACTGATACTGCCTTGATTCAAACTGATAAGTCAGAAGAGGGTTGTCCCCTGTGAGTTTCCAAGATTGGAAATCTTGATGGGAATAGAAAGCCTCGTTTTCCTCCCACAGAGTAACTGGTGGCTTTGAGTTGCTGACTTTGAAGTTAGCAGCCCAATCCTTAACTCTCTACTCCACCAGGGCTCCTCAGGAGAGGGTTCAGGCGACAATGGGCTCACACCAGAACAATTGGGAGCATGGCCCAGGACTCGGGGGTGTTTCGTTCTGTTGGACATGGGGTTGGACACAGCGCCTGACACCACCCTCACCCCCACCATGACAGTAATGCACAGCGTCTGTGAAAGTGTCTGCACAACGTCTGCTCCCCGAGACCCTGGGAGCACCACGTCTGAGACTGAGTCTCTCTTGTTTGTCTCCGCGTCTCCAGGATCCAGCACAGATGCTTAGATAGATCCTGAATAAATAAATGGATAAAAGCATGGACTACATGCACCGATGGAGGTTCCAGTTTGTGTCTTGGGGCTCATGGAATAGATGAAGCCTGGTTTGGGGAAAGAACAGGCAGGATCAGGTACGGGTGGGCAGGTGAGGAGGATGGACCGTCAGGGAGCACAGAGAGGGCAGCTTGAAAGAGGAGCTGCCTTTCTCAGGCACGGGAGCGTGGCCTTTTCAAAACTGCTGCGAAAGAGTGCCTAGCGTCCCTTCCCCACAGTGTCACTTAAAAATGAAAAAGCCGGTGGAGATCTCAACGGGTCAAAAGGAAGGAAATCACCAGATTGGGAGCAGAAATTACCTGGGTGTGTTTCTTCCCATCGCACATTGCACTGGGTAAAAATAAGCCCTAACCCTCTGCTTCTGTGGTCTCTGAGCTACATGCTCACTGGCTGCCCAGCCTCGTGGCCAAGTACGGTAATAGGCGGCTTTGCCAAGGGACCTACTGAAACCTAAGAAAGTGGAAGAATCCTGCAATTCCATAGATATGTGTTGTTTACCAGGGCAGACCCCAAAGACTTCCACTCCTAAATCAACCACGTAAACGACTATCTCATGTATCAGTGGCAACACAGAGGAAGATGAAGCAGACTATGTTTGGCTCAGATCTATTCAAGGAGTCCTGGAGATGTAATGCTATGCGTTGAGCTGCAAAGTCAGAGGTTCAAAAACACTAGCGGGGCCGAAAGGGGAGCAAGGAGGCTTTCTGCTTGTATCACAAGTTACAATCTCGGAAGCCCACCGGGGCAGCTCTCCCCTGTCCTACAGGGCTGCTATGACTCGGAATCGACTCAGAGGCAGTGAGGCTTGAGCGGAGGATCTCTTCGGAGGAGTTTGGTGGCAGAGTGGATTACCCAAGGTCAGCAGTTCGAAAGCACCAGCTACTCCAGGACGAAGAGGCTTTCTGTTCCTGGAAAGACTGACAGCCTTGGAAACCGGCAGGGCAGTTCTATTCGGTCCTGCAGGGTCCCTCGGAGTCGGCATCAATTCCGAGGAGTGAGTTTGGAGTGGGTGGATGCCACAAGCCCCAGTGGCACAGTGGTTAAGTGCTTGGCTGCAGACGGAAAAGCTGGTGTCTGGAGAAGCCAACCCAGTGAGCTTGTAGGATTACAGGAAGAGTGTGTTAGTCCGGGTGGACTAGGGGAACAAATTTCAAAGACACGCATATGGATATAAGGAAAGGGTTTATATGCAAAAGGAATGTGACGCTGAGAAGGCATCCCAGCCCAGTCCAGTTCAAAGTCATAAGCCTGGTATTAACCCATATGCCTGAAATCAGTCTATAAAGTCTCCTTCCGACTCACAAAGTTACAGGTCAGTGGGTGCAGAATTCCGGCGCTGCCAGGGGTCTCTCCATGGCTCCTCGCTTTCAGGGTTCAGGGTCCATCAACAGCAGAAGCAACTCATTGCTGGCAGAGGTCTCCTTTGGCCGCCCCAACTTCAGAGGTCTGGCTCCATCAGGGAAAAGCCATGTGGTCTTTCTGCCAGCTCCTCCAGCTTCTCAGACGCTGCCATCTTGTCTTTCCAGTGATTTATTGTCTCTGAGACTAACTCCCAACAACTGGGGAGATAGCTTCTCATCTTCATGAGGGAAATATCACAAGATTTCCCAGAAGTCTCAGGAGAAAGCCATGCCCACATAGAGACCTCATTGGCTACTCAATGGCTATCTCCAGATGAACAGGCTAGACTCCACCCCTACATCTCAATCATAAAATTAACATAAGCACATGACTGCCACAAAGAGGTTTACATCAAGAAATGGCCTGCCCCTCTGTAGAAGGGGGTGAGTCCTGTGGGTCAGATGTAAGTTGGAGGCGTTCCCTAACTCCTCAGCCGCAGGTGTGGATGCAAGTAGGAAGATGAAGCAGGAAGACCGTAGGCTGGTGGATGCGTAGATGGACCGTAGATGGTGGATGCGGGAGCTGAATTAATCCGAGGTGGGTGCAGGTCTATAGTCTGCGGAGCGCTCCTAAACCTGATCGACTACGTCTGCCGCACGAGCCCTCTTTAAGGTCTTGAAAATCAATGATGTTACTTTGAGAACTCGGCTGTGACTGACCCAAGCCATGGCATTTCCCATCACCTCATGTCCATGCGAAGGTTGGACATTGGATAAGCAAGGCAGAAGAATAATCCATGCATTTGAACTGTGGCAAAGAGCATTTAAAGTACCACGGACTGGCCAGACAACAACAAATCTGTTTCGGAAGTACATCTAGAATGCTTTGAGAAGCAAGCATAGCAAGACTTTGACTCATGTCATTGAAAAGGCACCCCATGCTTGGTAGAGTAGAGGGGCACAGAACAGAGGAAGTCCCTCGCTGACAGGGAAGAATGGGTGGGCTACAACCACGGTCTCAAACAGAGGTGCAGTGGTGATGACACAGGACTGGGCAGTGTTTCAGACTCACTGTGGGTCAGAGCTGAGCAGATGATACCCCAGCCACACCCCAGGCTTCCCTAAAGATGACCACCGTGGGAGCTTAGCGGGGACAGTTTCGCTGTCTTGCAGGACTACCAGCAGTCAGAATCCACTCAAAAACCCAACCACCACAGGACAGGTTCAGCCAGGGGAGACTGATGCCACCAGCTTCCTTCCTGGAGGGAGACTTAAGGTCTTGAAGACAAAGTCCAAATGGGGTTTCCCAAGGCTAAACTCAGGGACTGTATCTCAGAGATTAAACTAGATTCAGGGATGTGGTCATGGTTTTTCTAGACTCCCTGCTGACATCTAACCACCACCCCTCCCCCATTTATGGGCATACAACTTGTATTGGTTAATCCTTTGACCCTGCCAGAAGATGTGATGTCATTCTGTTGTCAAGCTGCTTCCAAGATGGGCTGGTGAGGCCTTCCACTGTGTCCTCGGTCACCGTAACAAAGCTGCACAGACTGGTGACTTCAGAGAACTGAAATCCACTGGCTCGCAGTGCTGCAGTTGAGAGTCTGAATCCAGGGTGTTACTAAGACCATGTTCTCACAGGCTCTGGGGGAGCATTCTTCCTTGTCTCTCTGAACCTCAGGAACTCCGTGGCACATTGAGGAACCACCACTGGCCCTCTTTGCTCTGTCTCCCTGGCGCCCATCTTCTGTTTTGATGGGGCACACCGATGATTGAATTAGGGCCCGTGGACCTCAACATGACCCCGTGTTAACTGAGTGTAGCACCAAAGAGCCCCCTTTTTCTTGACGACCAGTCCTGACTGCAATGCTCGGCAGTTTTCCTCCATGCCCACCTCTGTAACAGGAGGGCAACAGTCCCATGGTCGTCTGGCATCTTCTGGTAAAGGATTTGACTCTTCACGGAAGGGCTGGCGGTTCGAATTCATGCAACGGCGCCTCCGAAGATAGGCCCGTGGCGCTCCTTCAGAAAAGTCAGCTCTTACAGAGCCCATCGAGCAGTTTGGTCTGCTCCGACACACAAGCCGGTGGCCGTGAGTTAGTCAATCAGCAGCTAGTTGTGTTTCACTCTGGGGCTGAAGTGGGGGTGGGGTGTCTCGTGGCACGGGCCTGGAACAGCTTTGGAATTAGCTTCCTGGAGGATCTGTCTGTTCCCCTCCATCCTTCAACTTTGGGGCCAAACGACCCTATCCTTCCAGGCTGATCTGTTTGGGGGATGAGCCCCCCCCCCATCCCCCGCCCCCATCGCCGCCTCGGCAGGAAGCAGCGGTGGGCAGAGGCAGAGTCCTGGCTCTGGAACGATCGCCAAGACTCCCAGGGTTAGAGAGATGGAAGGCTCCAGGGAAGAGAGAGGCTTGTTCAGACTCTGGCCTCTCGACAGTGTCCTTGGAATTGATCTGCATTCCCACTCACTACCACCAAGTGACTTTTGGCTCTCAGTGACCCCATCAGGCAAGTAGAACCGCACCACATGGTCACTCTTCTTTCTCATCTTTCTCCTGAGTTACAGGGGATGGTGTGTCCCTCCAACCTCGCAGCCTGGCGCTTAACCCGCAGCGCCACCAGGGGCCCTCGCAGAGCTACTGGGAGGGTTTAGAGCACAGAGCTTTGTGCTGGCAGCAGAGAGCAAACCATATGTGCTGCCTGCCTCCAACACTCTCCCTTCTGGGAGCTCAGTGTCAAAGCGTCCGGGATAGTGGCTCCCGCGGCCCTAGCCATCGCCTCGCTCCCAAATGAAGCCAGAGGCGGGAGTGGAGTCGCTTTGAGACCCTCAGAGTCAGAACTAACCTGGGTTCGCTCACTCCAGGCGGCCTCTCCTCCATGTGAGCAGACGGCCTCAGGGGAGAGTGCAGAGACTGCTCCAGAAGTCCCCTCTGTGACAGGGAGATGATGGAGGGAGACCCCGGGAAGCCGGAGTCCAGGGCGACCATCCGCTGAAAGCTGGTCCTGGCTTCCTGACCCCTGAGAATTCACAGGGCCAGGGATGGCAGTTTGGACCTTTCCTCAAATCCACTCTCTGGTCCCTGTCTTGGCAGCTGCCTCTTGCTGGAGGCAGCGGTTTGTACCTGCACACCCCTGGTGTCCTTCGAGCCTGGGGAGCTGGGTATCTGGAGCCAGCTGCCATCTCCCTGGGGACTAGGTGAACATCCGCCTGGTGGCGCGGGCATGTGCGCCTGGTTCATCTGGCAAAGGGCAGCCAAAGCGAGGGTTTGAGAAACCCTGTCAGCATGAACTGCCCTGTCGATCCGAATGCACTGGGGAGGCAGAAGGTGACCCGCGGGGTGGCTGAGTCTGGTCTAACATTCAAATATTTAGTGACGGAGTAATTACTGTAATAATTAATTTCTGTTGCTTCATCACTGCTTTACACATGGGAAAACATCAGCCTCTGTAGTGTGTGTGTGTGTGTGTGTGTGTGTGTGTGTGTGTGTGTGTGAAGCTATCAGATGCTTGTCCCAGACGCCAGAGGCAGGCAGAAAAGTGAAGACAAACAGCCACCAGAAACCTCCAACCTTCCAAAGCTGTCCCTGGAAAAGACTTCCCAAAGGAGGCTTTGCTCCAGGATCATCATTGGTAATTTTGGGAATGAGGATGGGAAAGAAGGGACTGCGCTCTGGGCGAGTCCTGGGCCTTTTACCCTTCGACTGCCCAGTGTTCTGCAGTGCAGATCTTCTTCTACCACTCACGCCCAGTGAAAAGCGAAGCATGAGGTGAGAGTCTTTGAAAGAAGGATTTCATTTAATTCAATCTATCTTAAATAGCAGTTCAATAGGCAATCAATCGAAAAAAAATTCACCAGCTATTTCACTTTTTTCCCCGAGTCATACATGTCAGACCTCCCCTGTCGATTGTGCGAGTGCAGCACAGAGCGATCGGTGAGAGAATCACTTCCTCAGCCTCACCAGCCACGCTCCACCTGCTGCCCGGCCACCGAGGCCTCTTTGTGGTTGGCCGTGGCCATCACATTGGCCCTTGGATGTCAGCAGGTGTGGTTTATTCGATGCGGTCCTATCCCTGGTGACTCAAAAGCAAGCCCGTGCATGGCAGAAGGAAACCTCACCTGGTCTTGCCTCCTCCTCACCCTCTGTGGGAGGCATTGATGCAACACATTGAGGATGTCCAGTGCACCACCTCTGGGTAGACACGCACCTCTGGCACCCCTTGTGGGTGAGTGGGACCGTGTGATTAGCTCTGGCCAATGAACTCTTAAGTAAAAGTGGAAGAACATGCCGTTGCTCATGTGGGCCCCTCCCGAGGACTCTTAAGAATGGTTTTAAGATGGGGGCTGTTCCCTCAGCCCCGACCCATCCATGATGAAAGCCCCTCTGCTGACTCTTATCGGGCATCTCGTAGGAACTAGAAGTGCATGCTTAGGGTTTAAAACCTCAGCCCAGAGATGTCACCAGCGTTTGCTTGAGACTGTCCTCCCTGAAACAGCTTCTCCATTACAAGGAGGCACAATCTTCTTGGGGGTCAGGTAAGTTTAGAACAGGGACCAGGAGAGAAATGCATCTCAGAAGACATTGAGAAATTCTGAAATGCCTTGACCCCGCTGTTAAGAGATGTTCCTTCCATGGTCACCTGGGTCTTGTAAGAAACTGGGTTAAGACAAACCCACCTCTAGTGTCTCTCGTTCATCTCATGCCATGGTCAACATTGGAAGGTGGAGGTAGAGTCAGGTGGAGACACAAAGATCCTAAAGATAGAGGTTTTCCCCCACCCCCATTCAGATTGGTTAATATCAGTCTATTTCAGCTCACTTAAGTCTAAGATAATGATCTTCATGCATTCTACTTATTTTTTGATGCATTCCAGTTTCCCTAGACTCATACTTTGCACATTCCAAGTTTTAATCGTTACTGCAGCTATTTCTCTTTACCTTGACTGGTGCCTCATCAGCAAATGAAGAGCCCAAAGACTCTGACCGCATAGGCTCTACCTAATTCATGTCACCCTAGTCAACTGCACTCTGAGAAATCAACTCCTTCCCCTTAGTAATAATTCGAGTGCGTCCAGACTAGTAGTGCCCACCTGCTGCTATCCCAGACAAGGTTCATCTTCTATTCCTTAGGCCTGCAGGAGCTGGCAATGTTTCAAAGCTGTGCATAAGGTTGCCAGTGGCTTCTTGCTCTGAAGGGGGGGGGGCGCGGAGTCAAGTCCTTCTTCCCTGTCTGTTCTTAGTCTGAAATCTCTGCTGAAACCTGTCCACTTTGGGTGACCCTGCTGGCATTTGAAATCCCCGTGGCTTGGCTTCCAGCATCAGAGAAACATACAAGCCACCACGATACAACAAACTGGTAGACAAGTTTGGTTATGAGGAATTATTAGACTTTACCTGTCACACCTGCGCCAGGTTGACACAAAACCTAACTACCATAGTTTATTCCACGGACAACTCTCCATTGACTTTTATAGCAGAAGAGCCGGCCAGCACCTAAGACAGTGGCTTTCCCCCTGTGGCTAAGGACCAATGAGTGATTACTTTTATCTGGGAAATAATTAGTGTTCCTTGGAAAACAGCCAATAATGAGAGAAAGAAAGAAAGAAAGGAAAAAATGCAACGTATAAAAGAAAATACGGTACAGTATACTAATTGAGAATGTATTATTTTCAGCTATGTAGGTATTGTTCTAAGATCATTGTAATCTTGATTGAGCAAACAAATCAAAATAGGAAGCTATTGGTTCTTGATCTGTCATTTGGGTTCGTCTGCTTCTGAGGGCAGTGTTTCCGTCTCCCCAGTGCCTTCCTGAATGATTCTGCCCTCTTGATCGACACCATAGCAAAGCAACAGTTTTGGCATCTTTGAGACTCAAATCCCATTCCTTTACAATGTTCTTTGAATTTTGGAAGCCTGAAGGGGCAGGATCAGGGCTGTGGGATAGATGGACCAAGGATTCTCAATGAGGTTCTCATGAACCAGCCTTCAACAAATGAACGGATCCATTGTCAGGACGGAGGAAAATGCCTCTGTCCATCTTACCTGGACTTTCCTTTATTAATGCAGTTCAACTTTCTTAAAGTGTCTTCTAATAAGACCCAAGGATTCTCCTGTGACCATCAGGAAAATCTATCAAGATGACCCCTTTGGGAGTCCCCGAAGCAGTCATTATAACATTCTGCTCTGGCTGCTCTGCCCCGAATTAATCTCCGAGAGCTTCCTGACCTTCCTTACAAGGCCTGATCCCTCTACAAACCAGTGTTTCATGTGGAACAGCGTTCCCATCAACGTGCAACGTTTCCACGATTTGGGAGGTTTCCACTTGAGTTTTGTTAACATTCTGATAATGACCTTGACCTCAGCGTTGTTCTTTTCCAGGACACAGAGAGGCTCCTTTTCTCCCCCGTCTTTTTGAGAGGACCCTAATGAGGGCACGCCAAGCACATCGTTGAGAGGACGTGGCTGTCGCCATCCCTGACCTCAGAGACCTTTGACACGGCATTTGTTTGGAATGAGCCCAGGCGTGCATGAACTGGAGCCCTCGGGGGCAATACTTTGGGATGCCCCTTCATACACCGGTGTGCCGGAGTGGGTGTGTTTGTGGGTGCACAGAGCACACATCTGTGAGCAAGGAGCGTTCGTACCTAGAGAAGCGATGGGACACAGACCTTAACGCGTCACCGTCAAAATATGAAAAGGCATTTGACAAGCAGGAGGCAAGGGACTGGGTAGCAGGAAGGGCGCAGACTCCCCTTCTCACAGGCCTGTGCTTGAACACCAGCTCTGAACAGTGTGGTTTAACCCGCAAGGCCAACAGTGCGAACCACCAAGCCACTCCTGGCAAAGCAAGAGGCGGCTTTCTACTCCCCGAGAAGCTACCGGCTCCACACTGTCCTCTAGGGGCGCTGCGAATCGGAATCAACTCCAGGGTGATGACTTTGGCTGTGGGGTTGATTCCCGCCTACCCAAAACGGGGTTCATCCTCACTGCCCGAGGAGATGCGTCGGCCAGGGGGCATCAAGTCTGCAACCCCTTTGGGCCTGCCCTCCGTTTCCACCGCAGGACAGTGGCCTCCACCACGACCGACCTTGGACATGTCAGCAGAGACGGGTCCCTGGGGAAGGGCGTCACGCTTGGCAAAGCAGAGGGGCGAAAGGGCGCGAGGCCCTCCGCGAGCTGGCTTGACACCGCGGCGGCAACAGTGGGCTCAAAACCAAGGACCGACGGCGCGGGCGGCGCACGACCAGACAGACTTTTGTCCTCAGCACCGAACCGCCAGCCCTAACAACCTCCTGGAAGCGTGACGAGCGGCTCAGCCGCGGCGGGGAGGAAGGCGCCAGGGGTGGGGCCCGCCGCATCTCGCCCGGGGGGCTGGCCCCGGGGGAAGGGCGGCGGAGGCGGGCGCGCGCCGGGGCCCCTCGGCCCGTTCCCCGGGTCCGCAACCTCCGGCCGCGAGCGGTGCGGCAGCGCCACCGCGTGGCCGCGCGACATCAAAGCGCCGCCGCCCCGGCCGCCCGGCTTCCGGTCCCGAGCGCACGCGCGGCGGGGGGCGGGGCTCGCCGGGGAGAGGCGGGGCCTGGCCCACGTCTCCGCCTCTTGCGCGCGCCCAGCGGCCGTGTAGACGGCGCACAGGGCACTGGGGTCCCCGGGCAGGACGTCCTGCGGCGACACAGGTCCCAGCGTCCAGGGCCCTTGTGCAGGCCGCCTTAGACCCGCAGGGCTGTTCAAGGTCGAGTGTCCCGTAAAGCCTGGGGCGCGGACCCCGGCTCCGTGGGGCGCTGCTGGTTTCCCGCCTCCCCGCCCCCTACCCTGCCCGGCCCGCGGAGCCCCCCCAGCTGGGCTGGGGAACGGGGAATGAATGGCGCGACCTCCCCCCCGCCCCCGGCCCCCAGGACTCGCGGGGGCTGGGACAGGTGTGGTGTGGAGGTCCTCTACACAGATAGTTGGTGACAATCACAAAACCAGAACTTGGTGCAATGACTTCCAACTCTCTCAATCCACCTGCTCTCTCCCGGGATGGATAACCAGCGCGGGGCCCAAGGTGGGCCCAGGTAGCACGTACCCTGGGACCGTGGCCGTTTCCATTCAGCCGTGGATTAGTTAGATCCAGGAGCCCTGGTTCGTAACGTTGACGCTGCAGGCGGCTAACTGCCGGGCGAACAGTTCAAAACAACCCACTGCTCCACGAGACAGAGCGGAGGCTTTCTACTCTAGTACGGAATCCGTCTGGGGTGCTGGCTTGGGCAGCACATACAGTAAAATTGGAAAGATACAGAGAAGATTAGCACAGCCCCTGCGCAAGGATGACATCCACATTCGTGAAGTGTTCCATATTTTTAGCTGGAACCGGGGGCCTAAATGGAAGGAGGATGTTTCGAGAATGATGATGACAACAAGTGTGCAAAGGTGGACTGCATACAATTGATGATCGTGATGAGTTGGGTGAGCCCCCAATAAAATGATTTAAAAATTTTTTAAAGATGTATTCCTCTTACAAGTAAGACAATAAAGCTTATCATTACCACTGCTGATTATCAGATGAAATAAAATGAAGGGAAAAAATAGTCTGGGAAACCCCATGGGGGCAGTTTTACCCTGTCCTTAGAGGGTACGTTGAGTCGGAATCCAGGTGGTGACAAGGAGTGGCTGCTGTTGGTTTGGTTTGGAGTTTTGAATTTGTGTGTTTGAGACCCCCCCTGGGTCAAGGCAAGAGTCCTGGTGGCATTGTGGATCATGCCTTGGGTTGCTGTGTTGGTCCGGGTAGACTAGAGAAACAAATACATAGACATGCATATGGATATAAGGAAAAAGTTTATATACAAGAGGAATGGGACATTGAGAAAGCATCCCAGCCCAGTCCAGTTCAAAGTCATAAGTCCGATATTAGCCCATATGCCCATATCCCGCTGCCAGTGCAGGGAGAACGCAACTCTGGAGTCTAGGGATGGTGCCTGTCTGACCCTGGGGGGCACCGTGGCAGGACCTTCTTGGCATGTTTGCTTTGGAGTATCTCTTTTCAAATGGCCTCCAAGGTGACAGACAGTGCCACGTGAGTGATCTGTGTGGTCACACGAGTTGCTGAGAGTCTCCTTTAGCAACCTGGCTTTTCTCCTCAAGTCGGGCAGGGCAGGGTTGCCGTCTCTTTCCACACCAAGGACTCGGGTGACCCCAGGCCAAGGGATCTCGGTTTTTGGCCTCCGTTAAGTGTCAGCACAATTCTCCTCTCAGGCTGCTGGGGAATCGTGGGGTCAGACAGACCAACCCTCCCAGCGGCCACTTTGGCAGAAAGGTAGGAATTACCAATAAGTTTCCATTTGACAATGTCTCCCAGTCGTGGAGGAAGGGCCCTATGTCTTCACATCCTGGTGACATCACCTCTGTGAGGATCCATCCTTCTGATGACAGCCAGCCTAGAGAAGATAGTGATACCTTGTTAACTGCTAGTTGGTATTGGTTTTGCTAATGATCTTGAACACCATTTCGTGTACTTATGGACCATTTGAGGAATCCTGGTGGCATAGTGGTTACGAGTTGGGTTGCTGTCAAAGTCAGTAGTTTGAAACTGCCGGCCGGTGCACGGGGGAAAGAGGAAGCTCTATACTCTTGTAAAGTGTTAGCGTCCCGACAACCCCCAGGGGAAGTTCCCCCTGTCCTCTAGGTTGCTATGACTCCAGAGCAGTGAGTTTGATTTTTATTGGCCATTTATATATCTTGCTCAGAGAGATTCTGTTCATATATTTTGCTCAATTTAATTATTACTATATTTTAATTTAAAAAATTTCCCCATTTTTCATTGGGCTTTCTTTTCATTTTTTGGGAGGGACATCACTGTCCTCCGGTGGGAGTGGGTGGCCCAGCCTTGCTTCTGAAGAGCTGCTGCTGGATTTGAACCGCCAAGTCAGTGGGCCGCAGTCCCGCACTCAACCACTATTTCCCCAGGACTCAGCTGAACTTTCTTTTTATTAGTGAGTTATAAGAATTCTTTAGCTAGTCTGGATACAGACAGAACTCACTACTGGTCATCAAGTTGATTCTGACATGTGTACTAGAGCCCACTGTGCTCTAGGCACTTTCTGTGGCAGTGACCTTGAAGAATTTGACCTGGCTAGTTGCTAACTCTGGACACATCGGACACAGCCGGGTCCCATTATCCCTTTTCCTCCAGTGTCCACTCCTATCTCCACTCCTGTCACATTACTTTCTTTCTCCCAGTCTGCACCTATGACCTCCTAGAGAGTTCCTTATGATAATTCAACCAAAGAACAAAAAAGTCATGCTTGGTTCACAGATAGCTCTGCACAATATGCAGGTGCCCCTCATAAGTGGACAGCAGCAGCACTATAGCCCTTTATGTGATCTCCCTAAAGGACAGTGGTGAAGGGAAATCCTCCCAACAGGCAGAACTTCGAGCAGTGCAGCTGGCCGCTCAGTTTGTCTGCAAGGAAAAGTGACCAGAGGTACACTCTCTTCAACTGCTTCAATATCCACTAGTTCATGAATGTGGAAGACTGTTAAGGAGTCTTCCTCCCATCCTGACCCAATTCCAACCCTGGTGCTGTGGTCTTCTTCCGGGTCATGGTTCAGGTCCTTGGGTGATGAGCTTCGCATACCTGTTGAGTACTGAGGATGAAAGTGTATGACCCTGACATCCACCTTTCCTGACCTGAAACCATGCAACCGTTCCTTGTTCTTGGGAATGACTGCTTGTGGTCCGATGCTGGAGAGTCCGTTCGGACCTGTAGATGACCCACCGGGCAGCAGAATGAGACCCTGCCTGGTCCCATACCAGCCTTACCATGGCCCTTTGTAGAGCCTGTTGTGGAAGCCACGGTGCAAATCCCTCTTGCTGATGGCCTGCCTTCCCTGCCGCCACACCCCGCCCACTCTGTGACCAGGTGACCCCGCAGTCCCACTCCTAGGCATGCTGTCATGGGCTGGTGCTGACCAGTTCGTTGTACGTCCCTCTGTGCGTACAGCACCAGGAAGTGCCGCCTTGTCCCTCGGTTTGCGCTGCTGCGGTGGCAGGAGTGTCGCTCCGGTGCTGGAAGCAGCTCTGCCTCTGGCCTCTCAAACACTAGCAAGGCTATGTATGGGGAACGGATTTCCGCGGTGCTTTCAGCCTAGGAACAGATGATGAAGAAGGTGAGGCTGTCCCTTCTGGAGGGGTTACCAAATCATAGCGCCACCCCTGGGGGTCTCTGCGACTGTCAGTTTACGGGAGCAGAAAGCTCATTCTCTCTCCTGCTGGTGGTTTCTGATGCCATCAACCATGCGGATCGTGGTCCCACAGGTGACATTGTCAGACTTCGTGCCGGAAGATGAGCCCGAAGGTGAAGACACTCAAACTACGGCCAGGGAGGGGCTACCTCTCCCAAGGAGAGATGGCGTTCAGGATATGGATGGAGTCCCAGCTTCAGGACCGTCATTCGCTGAGGAGGCCCAACTCACAATGAGGAGACTTCACTGTGAACATTCGTGAGTACTCGGAACGTGGAATGAATGAAGTCTGAATCTAGGAAACCGGAAAAAGCAGTGGGAAATGAATGAAGCATAGCAATCGATATCTTAGGCATTCATGAGCTGCAGTGGACTGGGAGAGGATGGAGAAGCCGACATCACCAGTCAAGATCAGGCCAGGGCCAGACTGTGGAGCAGACCACACATGACTCATGTTCAAGGTCCGGTTGAAGCAAAGGAAAGTGAAAACCCGTCCGATGGAACCCAGGTTGCGTGTTCGCCACCTAAATTTATTCTTTTTTTTTTTTTGGCATCACTGCCCTCTGGTGGTGGGAGTAGGAGGCCCAGCCTTGCTGCTGGACTTGAACCTCCAACCCCGTGGGCCGCAGTCCCGCGCACAGCCAATTTATTCTTGATGCATCAAACTCTCATGACCAAGTAACTGGTGAGGTATGGGATGCCTTGAAAAGTACCCTGTGTGAAGAAAGCAAAAGGTCACTGAAAAAAGACAGGAAAGAGAACAGACCTGAGCGGACCTTAGAAGAGATGCCTACACTTGCCCTTGGTCAGAGTAGCTCATGAAAAGGGAAACAGGGTCAAGGAAAAGAGCTGAACAGAGGATAACTTGAGAAGACACGTAAAGGATTGTAGGTCAATGGGAAGAAACCTGGAGTTTGAAAGTCGAGAGGAAGACCTCTGTGAAGTGGGGTATGCCTCGTAAGTCTTCTTTACATTGAGCTGTACTCCACACTGAAGAATCAAAACTCTGTCAGAGTGACATGCAACACTCTTAAACCAGTCACAGCTCAGACCTGATTTCCAGGAGCTTCCTTGGGCCAACATGATCTGTTATTGCACAAGAGGTAAAAGGAAAGAGAATCCAGGAGCAAAAGAAGGGTATACTGCCAATGAGAGAGAAGAGCTGGGAGTCAAGCCTGTTTGGGGGTCATGGGGTCCCTGTGCTAGGAACCTTTGACATCCAGGAAAAGACTGATTTCAAGATCTATGGAGATCTTCCAAAAGACCAGGTCCACAGCTGTTGAAAGGAGACAGGTCCTTCCCCGAGAGCAGCAGTTCGCAACCTGTGGATCGCAACCCCTTTGGGGGTCCAATGACCCTTGCACAGGACTTGCCCTATTCACAGCAGTAGCAAACTAACAGTTATGAAGTAGCAACAAAAATAATTTTATGGTTGGCGGGGTCACCATCACATGAGGAACTGTATTAAATGGTCAAGCCATGAGGAAGGATGAGAACCACTGCCCTAGAGAGAGACAAAGTCTTCCCATAGACGCTGGACTTTGAATTTGAACTTCTCGCCTCCTAAACTGTGAACAATACATTTCTGTTCATAAAAGTCATCCACCTTTGGTCTTTCTATGATAGCATCACTAAATAAATTGGACACCAGAAAGCTGATCATAAAAGAGCCATAGCTATCATATTCCAGGTGTCTGGGAGTACTAGAAGCAGTGGCAAAGTAAAGATACATGGGCACTTTAATTATAAGCCCCATCTTGAATTTGGAAATATTGTAAAGTACCCCTAGGGCAGTGAGAAAGTTTGGTATTATCCCCATTTTGCAGAAGAGGACACTGAGTCTTAGAGAGTTCAGTTGCTTACCCAAGTGCAATGGCAGGTGAAGGCTACCCAGCGAGTGTAACATCAACTACCAGATGAGTGATTCTTGACTTCCGGTTTAGTTTCGGGGGGGGGGGGGAACTCACTCACTCACTGCCATCTAATCCATGCCCACTCTTCTTGAGCCTGTAGGACAGGGGAGAACTGCCTCTGGGTCTTTCCAAGACGGTACCTCTGTGGGAGAAGAAAACCCTGTCTTTTCCCCGCGCAGAGCGGCTGGTAGTTTCTAACTGCAGACTTTGCAAGTTAGCGGTCCAATAGGTAGCCCCTGCACCTGGGACTCTTGAACCAAGCTCTCCTTTTTCAGAAGCTCCACGAAGTGTTGCTTGGGTCCTGCACAGTGGGCTTAGGATGAGACTCTGACGTTCTGTTGAGCCTGGGAGGACATCTCTGTCTGCTTTGTCTTTCTGCTCAGCATCAACATTGACCTTAACCCAAACTGGGGGGTGATGCTGGGGGGTGAGGGGGACCCTTGTAAAAACCACTGCTGGTGATTAGATTTCAACTTTTCGCAACCTGGTCAGACAGAGTGAAACTGCCCCACAGAGCTTCCAAGGCGGTGATCTTTAGGAAGGCAGACTGCCACATCTATCTCCCATGGACTGATCGATGGGTTCAAATCCCAGGCCTTTCTGTTAGCACGGGGCACTTTAACCACTGCACAACCAGGGAAGACCTTCCAAATCCCCATCCCTTGCTTCCTACTGGAGTCGTTGAGCTGCTGCTCCCCACGGGTGGTCAAAAACAGTGGTCAAAAACTCCTTCCCCAAAGCCCCCGACCCTCGGCCTGAACCAACAAAAACCTCTTGTCTTGCAATGCGTCCCAGCTCTGCTCCACGTGCTCAGTGACTTACATTTGCCAAAGCATCTCCCCCAGCCTTTTTTCTCCTGAGGTGCCTCTGGGCGGACTCCAACCTCCATTCTTCCAGTTTGCAGCTGGGCGTGTTAACTGGTTGCACCTTCCAGGACTTCAGGCCAACAGATGACCTTCAAGGACCCTCTTAGAGATTAGGTTGACCTCTGAGGAAGGCATTCTGATTTACTGACATGTGGTGTCACCCGGTCTTCCCAGTTCCTCACACCTGGGCTTTTTGTTCTGTTTTGTAACCCTTCTCATTCTTGGTATAATACTTGGTTGTGCATTGGGCTGTTAACCACAAGGTCATCAATTTGAAGCCACCAGCCTATCCTGGGAGAAAGATGAAGCATTCTACTCCTGTAAGAATTCACAGTCTTAGAAACCCACAGGGGCAGTTATACTCGATCCTATTGTGTCAATAAGAGTAAGAGTATGTGTTGATCATGATAAGAGTTGTATGAGCCCCCCCAAATGATTTATTAAAAATTAATTAATTAATTAACTAATAAAAGAAAATTAAAATTAAAAGAAAAGAAAATTAAAACAAAACCAGTATGGGGTTCTATAGACTTAGGACCAGAAATTCTTGGAAACTGGTGATTCTGTATGATGTGGTGATGTAGAAGGCTGATTAAAACTTAGACCTACGTATAGCTTTAAATGTGTAGAACTTGGAGTTAGAAGTTCATAGAGCAAGAAAAAGAACTTAGACTGACAATCACATTTTATTTCTTTAAATAATTTATGTTTTATCAATTGATGTATTTTAAAAAGAGTAAGCATTGACTCAATGGCAGTGAGTTATTCCAGATGCAACTGAAGAAAACACTTCTCCTCTAACTCTTTAAAAAAAAAAAGTATTAGAGGAGCTGATCCCAAGGGCTCACGTAGAATGTACATGTTTAGAAACTAATGATGACGACATAGGTATAAATATGCTGGGCACAGTTGATGTGTGGATTGTCATAGAGCTGGAAGAGCCCTCAAAAAAGTGATTTTTTAAAAGGGTGATGAATTGTTGTTAGGTGTCATTGAATTGGTAACGACTCATAGGGACCCTCTAAAACTCAGCCAAACACCACCCACTTCTGCCCCAGCCTTACAGTCCTTTGTACGTTTGAGCCCGTGGTTGCAGCCAGTCACTATGTCCTTCCGTCTGCTCGTCGTGGGTCTTTCTTTCTCTCTCTCTCTCTCTCTGCCCTCCGACTAGTAGTCACCATGCTTTGCATCTTAAAGGGCTGGTTATTCTAACTCGGGGGTCAGGTCAATTTAGGCCTGAATGGTCAGGGTCAGAGTCCTGGGGGTGCGGCCCTCCAGTCTCTGTCCAACCAGCCTGGTCTCTCTCAGGATGTTGAGTTCAGTGGCATGTTTGTCTCTTTCCCCCAAGTGCTTTGCGAGACCTGTGGATGTTCTGGTCCGAGAGTTCTCAGTGGTAGCCAGTACCCTGGGTGAGCGCTGGGACAATTGTGGCCTCTGCCCTTTCTATCAGGAGAGAGTTTCTCTGGACATAATCTCAATGAGCGCTTTACTGACAGGAGGTGTGGGGTGTTAGGATGACAGGAAGAGTCACCTCAGAGCTGGCCCACCAGCCCGGAGAGGAACTCTTTTATTCCATGTGGCTCTGGCTTTAGCTCCAGTTCTCCTCCCAGCCTGAGGCCCGCTGAGGGCGATGGTTTGTACAGCTACACCTCCTCTTGCACCAACTCCCCCCACCCCTGGCTCCAGACAGACCTGTGTGTGTGAATGCCTGCAGAGAGGGTGACTTTGTCCACACTGAGGCAGTCCTGTGGTTCAGCCTCTACAGTCAAGAGACCACAGGTCCCTAACGGACCTTTCCCTTTTTTTAAAAAGAGATTTTCTGTGCACTCCAAAGTTAATTAATCCGATAACACCTTGTCTCTTTTTTTGGAGGGGGGCATCACTGCCCTCAGGTGTTCATGGGAGCTACCCAGCCTTGCTCCCGGAGAGCTGCTGCTGGATTTGAACCCCCAAGCCAATGCGCGCCGCAGTCCTGCACTCAATCACTATGCCCCTGGGGCTCAGCCAACACCTTGCCTCTTAACTTTGCATTTTATAAATTCCCCATTTCATGGACGCAGTCATACAGAACTGTGTCTTCTCCTGGGTAGCTGACCAAGGCAGTCACGAGCTCTTGAGACTCTGTCAGACTCAACCTTGGTCTATGCTCCACGGACCAAGGTCTTCCAACCCTGAACGGCTCTGAGGGGGGACAGGGCCATCCCTCGAGGAGTCTGGGGGGCATGACAGTGAGGCACTTAGCTGCTCACCAAAAGGTTGCTCGAAGCTCTTGGGGAGAAAGCCCCTCTGGTCTGCTCCCCTAAAGATGGCCACCTTGAGCACCCTCTGGGCAGGTTCCATTGCTATCCCTGGGATGGCCGTGAGTTGGGATCTAGCTGATGGACGTCAACATGTGACACCAGGGTGCACGGCTTGGATGCTTGCTTTTCCTTTTGTGTCTTCCCAGGAGCCTTCATGATGGGTGTGTGACCTGCCATCACCATTGGTCAGGGACGCAACAGGAGCCTCAGGGCAGGAAGGAGACTTGCTTGATAGGAACCCCAGAGAACTTCGCTCTGGGCCGAGCTCCTTGCTGGCTCATTTGGGTCCAGAGCCCATCATAGGACAAGGGATATGCATCCTTCCTGCCCTCCACCACCCCTGCCAGTCTCGGGGCTGCCAAGTCTATTCCAGCTTACAGCGGTCAGAGGCCTGCTGAGGGTTGCAATGGCCAGTGTTTGAGGAGTAGACCACCTTCATTCATCGTCGTCTTCTTTTTCATGTGGACATCTCACGACTTCCTGCCCCAAAGCAAGGAGGGCACGCTCTCTGAAAGAGCCTATGGGCAGGGGTGTGGACTTCAACCACCTTGGAGTGTTAATCACCTGAACCATCTAGGGTCTCTCTCACGCACATGCCTCCATCTGTAACCTGGTGAAACCCATCTGCCTTTTAAGGACACGCACACTCAGGGCCTGGAAGGGGACCTAGAGGAGAGGAAGGATGCTCACACTATCGTAACCTTGGCAACAGGGGTCCAGAGATTAGGGGGAAAGACCAAACAGTGTGGGTGCTTCGGGTAGGTGAACTAACTTCCTGAAAGTTAGTTCTTTCAAAGCAATGCTTGATCTCTCTCCTTTTTAATTTTTTTTAAAAAATGAAAATGTAACAAACTCAATAGAGGATTTAAAACCGCTTCTGCTTCATGTCTTCAGCCTCTCCTGGGCATCTTTGACTACTGCTCACCTTCAGGAACATGCTAGGAGAGCAAGTATGTGCACACACGCAGCATTCAAAGAGGATATGACTTGTACACTCCCCCCTATGCCTTATTGTACTCCTTGATTTAGAAGAAGCTGCCACACCAGCTCATGCGCTTCCACCACAGTTCTCCTCCGGTTGCTTCTGTTTCCAGAAAGGGTAGCTGGGCACCCCCTAGTTCTTCCGGTCTCGAAGAGGCTGTGGCTCATGCTGAGTTTGGCCCTACCCTCATACGAAGTTGCGTGAAGCATGTTAGACTATGTCTTCCAGCCATCCACAGTTCTCCCTGAGAGAACGACACGTTGTCTTTTGTGCATCTCCTTGTAGCTTCAATGTGGTTATTACCCTTATCAATTGGCTCTGGGGCATCTCATGTGGCCATTTCACAACTTCCTGCCCCAAAGCAAGAAGAACCTGCTCTCTGAAAGAGCCTATGGGAAATCAAGCCGGCTGATGTCAGACTCTGATTATCAGCCGACCCGACATGGGCCTGAGAAGCCCTGTAACGCACAAGGCTGTCGGTAACTGGTGTTCTGAAAGCACATCACCAGGCCCTTCTTCCTGGTCCCCTCTGGGGGGGACTCCAACCTCCAGCCTCCAGGTGAACAGCAGAGCGTATTAACTGTTGGCACCACCGAGGGACTCCACCATGAGAGCAGGAGAGAGACCAAGAATTCACCCACCCGCTATCCAGTCTCTAGAAGATGAGCGATCTCTTTCAGTTGGGGGCTCTCTTAGTCTCTGCAAGCAGGTCCTTTGGGGACACGAATGGTTGGTCCTTGACTACCAAACTAGAGGGTGTCAGCTTGAAGCCCCTAAGCACCCAAGAGGAAAGGTCTGCTCTCACTGAGAAGGCAGCGGAAAGGACCCTACAGAGTAGTTTTAGGTGGCAGTGCCCAGACCGGCCATGAGCCAGCATGCACTTGATGGCCACAGACTTGGGTTTCTGAGGGGGAGTAGGGGCTTCTGGGACCCTGGGGCTCTTCTGCCCTGGATTGGGAGAGGTGGTGCTGGGCTGGGATAAGAAATAATAAGAGGCAAGCTTTTCCAAGGGTCAGACCTGGCTCTGGGAGATCCTGGGAAAAGAGAAGTAACTATCCAGACAATACACTGTTTCAAACAATGGGGCTGATGCATTGTGGGACATACCTGTGGTTTGCAAGGTCATCAGTCTTAGCTGTCAAGGAAATCCACCCCCAGCCTCCGATTTCTGACCCAACAATGGCTGCTCTGGGTTCAACAGGTGGGAGTCACAGGGGTGTTGGGCACACCCACAATAACCTGAGAACAGACCCCTGGGCTCCTCCCCAGTCAGCATGGCTGGGTCCGCCACCGCGGGGTGACAATGTCATTATTCAGCCATCAGAAACTCCTCTGTGTCTTTAATCTACCTTGACAATTCGGTGACTTGCCATTTCCAGGCCTCTTAATTGGCTGAATGATTGACACAAGTGCGTGGGGGGATTTTTTTTTTATTATTTTTAAAAACCCAGGAGAGCCTGTGCCTTCAAAATTAGCTCGATTGCCTGATTCCAAGGGCCTAGTTTGCACCCAGCATGGGCAAGAATCAAATTTTTCATAGTTGCTCTGATCCCCAGGAGCTAGCAAGAAGAGATAGCCAAGGAAGAGAACACCAAGAGACTGTCTGGGTTGCTTATTTACGTGTCATTTGTGCCAGGTGGAACTGACGTCCCCTTTCCACAGCATTGGGGAAGCCATGTGCTGTGGGGTCCCTGGGGAGGGTGTTCTTTGAGACCAGTGTTGATCAGACTGTGTCCTGCCTGCTGCATGTGGCCAAGATCTTTGTTGTTGCTGGTGTAGCACCGAAGGTCCGTGGTACGCCGTGGTCCATCAGGGAGGGGTTGGGATCCTTCCATCGTGTGCTTGAGGCACTGTCTTTCCCTCTCCAACCCTCTACTCTGCTTTCATCTGGGTTTGCTAGGTCAGATGTGCTTCTCTGAGGAAGACAGGACAGACAGACCTGGCTGCATCCCAGGACCAGGCCGTGGCTCTTCTATTCGGGTTCATAGCAGCTTCACTTGCACTGAAGTCCTTCTTGGGTCCCATGCTCTCCGTGGGACTCCATTACCAGAGGTCGCTGTTGTCAGGCGCCATCAAGTCAACAGCTAGTGACCCTGTGGACAACGGGACGAAGCACCAACTGGTCCTGTGCCAGCCTCACAATGGTTGCTGTATATTTGAGCCCATGGTTGCAGTCACTAAGTCCATCTGTTGCCTCAAGAGTCTTCCTCTTGTTCACCCCCCTCCACTCTCCCACACGTGATGTCCTTTTGGGGGGGAATGGCTTCTTCTGATATCATGTCCAAAATGCCAGAGATGAAGCCTCGCCAGTCTCACGTCAAAGGAACATTCTAGAAATCCTCCTTCCAAGACAGATTTGTTGGGTGTTCTAGCAGTCCATGGGACTCTCAGAATTCTTCACCATCATTCAAATGCATCACATCTTCTTGGGTCTTTCTTCATCAATGTTCAATGTTCACCAGCAGAGGAGCCCATTAAAAACATGATGGAAAAAAAAACCCACGGTGGATAGCACCAGGCATATCTTAGTCCTCAAAACGACATCCTAGCTCTTTATCATGTTAAGGAGTTCTTATGCAGCAGATTTATCCCATGCAATGGGTCCTTTGATCTCAACTGCTGCTTCCCTACGTGTGGATCCAAGCAAGATGGCATCCTTGACAATTCAACCTCTTCTTCATGGATCATGATGCTACCTATTGTTTTGAGAGTTTTTGCTTTCTTCCCCTTGAATTGCAATCCACATTGAAAGCTATCCTTGATCTTAAGGTAAGTACCTCAAGTCCTCTTCACTTTCAGTAAGGAAGATTGTGCCATCTGCTCATCATAGGCAGGTTGTTAAGAAGCCCTGCCTGCAATTCTGATGCTGGAGGCAAGAGAATGGAATTCGAATGATTGGTCAGACCTAGGTCATGTGACCAAACTGATGGGAAAGGTGCTGTGCATTTGAAACAAGGAAACCAGGAGAAGGAAGGAAAGGTGGCACTCTAATGATGGGGGTGGAGTAACCAGACCAAGAAAACGTATCATTCAAAGACATCCTACGTGGAAATCTTTCATGAGTGTGTTTGTCCTTCTCAGTAGCCTTTTAGTTTAGTTTCATTTTGTAAACAGAGGAGGCCATTGTATCCACCAGCCTGGAATGGTCACACACCACAGTTCTGGGCCTTTACAGACTTGGTGCAACATCCCACCTCTCCTGGCTTGGCACTGACACGGAGGAATCTCTGTCTGCTACGGGGAAGTCTGCACCCACCACGGGATCCTCACCCCCCAGAAGTGATTCTTGCTTCCTTCTAAGTGATCACATGGCAGGCAGTTCCATCACCGTGAGTTGAGAGGGGGGAGTCTCAGTCTCCTTGGACTGTTTGTTGACCAGCAAGGCTGCTCTTGCTCCTTTCATTTCCTATCTTCCTCCAAAATGTGTCAGATCCAGGCTCAACTGCAACCAAATCAACACCAGACCAGGCCCAGCTGAGTCATGCCTCACCCCCTGCAGAATTTCCAGGGACTGTCTTGTGGACATCTATCACCAGGTCTTTCTTCTACGGTGCCTCTGGGTGGGCTAGATAACTAACTTTTCTGTTACCAACTTTGGCAGTCACCCAATCTGGTGTCAAGTTGAGGATTAGGAGTGGAGTCTAGCCTGTCAATCTGGAGATAGCCAATGAGACCTCTGTGTGGGCATGGCCTCTTCTGAGAATTCTGGAAAATCTGATACTTCCTTCTTGAAGGCAAGAGACACTGTCTCTCTCTCAGTTCAGTCCCTTGGAGATGCTCTACTGACAAGACAAGACTTACTCCCTGTGAGACATCTTGGAGGAGAAGCCACATGGACCTAGCCTGATGGAACCAGACCTCTGAAACCAGAAAATCCATGCCAGTGCTGAGATGCTTGAGAAGTCACAGAGAGGCCCCTGCCGGTGCTGAGATGCTTACAGCACCACTGGATCCAAAGACTTTCTACCTACTGGCTTGTGGTCATTCTGCATTTGGCATCATTGCATGTGTTTCATGAGTCTGAAGAGGACTTATTGTTTGGTATTGCACATATGGGCTAATATCAGACTTATGACCTTGGACCGGACTGGGTTGGGATGTTTTCTCAATGTTCAATTCCTCTTTTATATAAAACTCTCTCTTATATACATATGTATGTTTATGAATTTGTTTCCCTAGTCAACCCAAACTAACACACCACCCTAGTGCACTATCCAGGACAGTTGTTCAGTAACTGGTAAAGAGATCAAGAGATACAGACATCTATCTTGCCTTCGCTGTTTGAAAATAGCTAGGTAGATCAAATCTAGTAGATTTTCATGATTTTTTGGAATCTTCAATAGTCACCTCTCGCTGCCAGGGGGACTATTCCAGCTCACAGCAATCCAATAGGGCAGGGTAGAACCCCTCCATCACCCCCCAAAAGCCTCATCTTCCTTGGAGGATCCAATGATGGCTTCAAACTGTCCGCTGTGATGTGGGCAGCCCAACTCTTAACCACTATGCCACCAGGCCTCTATTTACTAAGTTCACAGCATAAGAACCAGTTTCTATGACACCTTCCAAGTCAGCCAGAAACATGGTGTGTGAGGTTCTGCCATAAGAGAGATGCCACCAGTGGGTAGCTGTAAGGGACAGACATATCTTTTCTCACAGTTAGGTGGCAGAGCCGTAGCTGTAGGTAGAATTCTCTTTCTGCCAGCTCTGGCAAAAGGTTCCTGTCTCCTTTGAGCCACTCTTCCTTGATGATCTTCACATGGCTTAGCATCTCATTTCCCTTCATCTCTGCTTATTTAATCTGCTATTTTTTATCTCCAGGGATTGATTCAGACACACTCGGAATCACTCTGAGATACACTGTACACTACTACTGCCTTAATAACATAACAGATATAACATATAATCCCAAATGAGATTATAACCACAGATGTCACTCACTCTCTGCCGACTCATAGCGGTGACCCTACAGGTCAGGGCAGATCTGCTCCTGTGGCTTTCCAAGACTGACTCTTTAAGGGAGTAGAAAGTCTTCAGAGACTGTAACTCTTTAAGGGAGTAGAAAGCCTTGTCTTTCTTCTGTGAAGCAGCTGGTGATTTCAAAGCGCTATAGTTAGTAGCTCACTGGGTAACCACTACAACACCAGGCTCTTTAATCACAGGTAGGGTTTAAAGCACATGTTTGAAAAATAGATTTATTGGCATAAAACTCACAGGTCACACAATCTAATCATCCAGCCATATTAAGAAAAATTGTGCCATCATCATGGCAATTAATATAAGAATATCTCCTTTTTGTATTCATTGTTTAGTTCCCTATTTCTCTCTACTCTCACTTCCTATTCTACTAGGTAGTTATTAATCCAGTTGATTATTGATTTATCTATTGATTTATTTGGATTTCATATACAGAAACTCACACAAAACACAAACAGAGAGCAAACAAAAACACAAAACCAAGCAACAATCACAGCAAAAAAGAGAGAAAAACCTCAATCTAAAAGAAAGTAGAAAATATTGAAAATGGAAACTACTTTAAAATGGGTCAAAAGGAAGATCCAATGGTAAGATGTTATATTTTGACTTCAATATAGCAGCCATGCTTGACTTCACAATGCTCTCCATCTGTGAGCAAGGCGGTTTGGTTCACCAGGAAGTTAATCCACATGAGACCCTGAAAATGGATTTTGGGCTTCCACTCCTCCATAGCCTTCTGCAAACTGGGTGTTCAGAATTGACTGTTTCCTCTTTTATATTTGGATCTTACGATTTACAGTCTTTGGATTACACAGATCGATGTGCTTCTCTCAGGTGGATTAGTTAATCATGGAGATGGCTGCTCGTTTGGAGAAAAGCCTTTCAGACCCCAGACACTATTTTTTTCTGATAGCCGAACACCATGTGGTTCCCTCACTACACATTTGCAGCACATATCTTTGGGGCGGGGGACACAATTCAGTCTATAATAGGCACCTCCATGCATATAGACTGTTGTCTTTCCACGGGGGCAGTGGGGGTGAGGGCTCCTTGCTTCTACATTTGTGTTAATGAGTGTGCCTTGTGTCCTCATCTTCTTCGATGACTTTATGAGTGTCAATTTGATGACCGTTTGTCTGTGACTGAATCTATGTGCCTGGAATAGTTCGTGTCTGGGTTCATTCCTCTATTTGTTCCCTCTTCTCCCATTGGGCAAATTTTACTGTCCATAATCGAACCATTTAACATAGTGTGGTTACACAGGACTCTTCCTGGCATTCCTGGAATCCTGGAATCCCATGACTCTTTACCTTGTGGGATGAAAGTGTAACCTCCTAACATCTCAGCCTCAGCCATCTTTCATTCCTTTTCCATTTCACGTCCCATTTCTCTCCCACAAGAGTTCTTCATTTCAGGCAATCAGGCCTTCTGAACTCATTGACAGATTTCCTGATTGATGGCCTTAAGTGAGGCCCCCGATCTTTAGGATTCAGGCTTCAAGCTCAGAGGGAGTGGCTGAGATGACCTGGAAAGGGGGGGTGGTGGTCCCCTCACCCATGGAGAACAAAGCTATCCCACACCATCTGTCAGCTCTGATCTGTGACCAGTCGCTATTGTGAAGGCTTCTTCTGAGCTTCTGGAGAGTGGAGGGGAAGCACCTGATCAGAGATGTCTCTGGGTGAAGATTCAACTTCTGAGGATAGCCAGGCATGTACACGGGAGGTGGTCGACTGGACCTCGGGGCTTATGGTTTCGACTAGCAAGGAGGTCTGAACAGCATCTCAGGTGAAGGGGAAAGGAAGATCAAATGGAAGGTTGGGCATTTCAATGCATGCTGGAGACCTGCGTAGGCCATGGTGAGAGGGCGAGGAAAGGAGGTTGGGCGAAAGCAGGAGGTGGGGAGGGTGTTGTTGGGCAGTGGAGGTAGGATGTGATCCTCTCCACAGCGGTGCCTGTGGTCTGGAGAAAAGGCACTTGGAGACCAGGAATCCATTTAGGAGGCTCTTGTGAGAGTCCAGGAGCCTTGGTAGTGTACTGGGTTATACCCTGGGCTGCTAGCCGTAAGGTCAGAAGTTTGAAACCATCAGCTGCTCTGGAGGAGAAAGAAGAAGCCTTCTATCCCCACCCCCAAGCGTGTCGAGATATAAACTCACAGGAGCAGTCTACTCTGTCTTTGAGGTTCACTGTGAGTCAGAATTGACCTGGTGGCTGTGAGTTTTGTGAGGGTCCAGATGAGTTGGACAAAGGTCATGGCTTCCTAGCGTGTCCACGAGAGAAACAGTACAAATGGTATGATTTATTGGGAAGAATTCTATTTTCTGGAGGGTAAAACTGGAAACCCAGGGGGTAACTCTATGGGAGGGTCCTTCCACATCAGTAAGTTCCTGAAAGTTGCTCAGTGTTCCATAACATCCACCTCCCTCTCTCCCTGTGCTCTTTTAATAACTCAAAAGTGATTAGGGCTAGGACTCATTGTACTGTGGTACAACCTCGTTAACATGACACAAGAAAACAACGATTTCCAAAGAGAGCCATATTTACAAGTGCGGGTGCTAGGATTTCAACACGTATATGGGATACACAACTGAGACTACAACACAGCCATTGTCATGGAAAGGTGGGGAAGGATGAACTACCTCATGGGTGGAATCAATAAGAGATTGTAAGGAGTCAAGTGAAGGTACTGACGGGGGTGTGTGGCCAGGTAGCATCGACCTGAAGGGAAACCCTAGAAAGAGGGGCGCATTTAAGGGGAAGGAGGTAAACTCTGAGTGGCCCACATCATTCAGTCTAAGCAGCTCAGCACTTGCATCCAAATGGATATGCTATGTTCGTCCAGGTTGATTAGAGAAACAAATTCATAGACACTCCAATGTGTACAAAAAAAGAAATGTTATATATAAGAGCAGATAAATATCGAGAAAACATCCTAACTCAGTCCAGATCAAGTCCAAAAGTCTGATATTAGCCCCTATGCCCAATACCAATCTATAAAGTCCTCTTCAGACACATGCACTGATGCTGGATTCAGGAAGATCACAGGTCAGTAGGTGGGAGGTCTTGTGGATCCGGTGGCATTGCAAGCATCTCAGCGTTGGCAGGGGTCACCCTGTGGCTTCTCCAGCTCCAAAGGTCTTGGGCTATCTCAGCATAGGTCCATGTGTCTTGTCAGTAGAGTGGCTCTCAGGGAGTGAGCAGAGAGCGTGTGTCTCCCGCCTCCAAGGAGGAAATCTGGGAGTTCCCAGAATCCTCAGGAGAAGGCCATGTCCATACAGAAAGCTCATTGGCTCGATCCTGTTTGACAGGTTAGGTTCCATGTCTATACTCTTAAGCCTCAAATTGACACCAGATTATGTAACTACCACACATGCAGAAATCTTATTATATTGACAACAGAGAACCAAAGGATTTGTCAGAAAAGAAAAATTCTTGATCAAAAGCACTGCTGCCTGTTCGGGTATGATCTAGTGCCTAATAATTCAGTCAGATCAATTGCAATTCAGGCTTGGGCACTGACTAACTCTTCTTCCCCTTCCTAGAGCCATGATTTCTTAACTCACCCTCCATATGCAAGCAAGACCAGGCTATGCAGTAGCAAAAACTGTGTCAGGGTAGGAAGTGTATCTAACTAAAGGCGGGGGCATTCAGATATTTTTTCCCAAAATGGCTTCTTTTGGTCTAAAGACATCATGACTTTGGACTTCGCTCCAGCTGTGAGAAAACCTTCCCAAATCCTGTCTCTCAGGGAAGCAGACCCATTGTTGCCCAGTTGATTCCAACTTATAGCAAGCCTGTGGAAATAAAGGCCTTACAGGGGTTCCAAGGTTGTAGTTTCCACAGAAGCAAAGCACCACATCTTTCTTTTTTCTATGGAGAAGTGAGTGGGTTTGAACCGGCAACCTTTTGGTTAGTAGCTGAGTGCTTACCCACTCCACCACCAACGCTCTTCCTTGTGGCAGCAAGGGGGTAAAAATACCCCCAATCAGAAAGCTTAAAAATGAAAACAGCAGTAGGATCATGAGAGACTTTTTCTCAGCTCATTTCAAACAGTTTCTTTCTTTTTTTCCCTTCAAATGTTTCCATGACTGCCATGAACTCTCTTGCATAAGAAGTGCCATCTGTTTTGTTTTGAATATCATCGTGGGCATTTTTCTGGACAGTGAACGATCCCTGGGTAGAAACAGAGGCTGCAGATGTCTTCTCAGCCATGCAGGATCAGGGCTCCACTGTCTCACCTTGAAGACCTCACAGTGGCTGGCACCTGGTCCAGCTAACTCATCTCCTCCTATCATACAGTTGACCTTGAACATCCTGCACAAGGAGTACCAATTTACCAAGCATGCTTGCTATCACTGTTAGAGAGCCTTGTGATCCAGATGAAGGAGAGAGTTGCAAGCATACTCAACATGCAGAAGTAATTAGGACATAACTGAAGCCCTATGTTTGCTTCTCCGGACCCAGTAACAACCAATCAGGACCCTTTTAAAGCTGCTTTCTTCCCCTCAGCATTCCCAGGTGGGTTTCCCGTCTCTCTCTGTCCTCTTATTAGACTCTCAGGGGGGCACTGTTACAGCTACTCTAAAGGTTGGAAGTTTGAGTCCACTCAGAGGGCGCTTCGAAGAAAGGACTTGTGACTCTACTTCAGAGGAATCAGTTTTGAAAGCCCTGTGGAGGCCAGGTCCACTCCGGCTCATGGGCTTATTAGGAGTTAGCATGATTTCAACAGCAGCTGGTTGGTGTGAGGAATGACGATCTCACATGAAAGCATGCTTCCATTTTAGGACGGAGTCGAGACGGGAGAAGAA
>PVJH01017214.1:0-48378 GCA_004026705.1 Nesogale talazaci | reverse complement strand
CCTCCAAATAGCACCTCCCCCCCCCCCAGAGGAGAGTATGAGAATAAAAATAGTCATGCCCTTCTGTTGTTAATCAGATGATATCTAAAGAAGAGACCAATTACCTAGAACATCTAGTATGCCAAAAAAATAAATAACTCCTCAGAAAGGGAGGAGGAGGGAAAGAGAGAGGGTAAAAAATTAATCTCGGGCTGAGTCCCGGTGGCTTAAGTGGTTGAGTGCGGGACTGTGGCCTGCAGCCTTGGCGGTTCAAATCCAGCAGTGGCTCTCAGGAGCATCACTGGGTAGTGCCCACGACCCCCATAGGCCTACCCCCCCCTCACAAAAAAACAAAACAAACAAAAATTAATCTCTCTATGACAATTTCCCCCAAAACTGAATGAAAAGAGAAAAACCATCAGGTAAAGAAAGGAAGGAGAAAAAATCCATTACAGAATGTAATGGAATGAGCTTGTGCCATTTATTATGTCTTTGTGGCGTTATCAGGGCAAAAGCTAGGTGACTTAAGTCATATTTCTAATGGAACCTCAAATCCACCACAGCTCCACGTTGAAAATCTTCTGACATGAAGGTGTCGCTTTTAAAGCTCAGGCTTCATGCTGCTCTCCCCATAAATGTCTGGCCTCCACATCCTCCCCCTGCACTTGGATTAGTTTATGCTTTTATTTTGGAAGAAACAGAAGAAATGCTCCCAAAATGCAAAGAAAATACTCTAATTTGGGCGGGTAGGCTTGCCCTCATTTTCCTTTCACAAATAGGTTAGATACATGTTTGCAGCACTGGAACCCAGGGTGCAGGGTCGGGGGGGCGGGGAGAGGGGGGGAAGGCACTCACACCCGTGGGGACCCAACAGGACATCTCTATTCTGCCTTATCGGATCACTGTGTGTCAGAACCAACCCAACAGTGGTGGTATAAGCAGAGCACTCTAATGGGTCCAAAACCAGAATAAACACACTGTCAGTGAGTCGAGGTCAACTCATGAAGACCCTGTAGGGCAAGATAGAACTGCCCCAAGAGTTTTCATCGCAGTAAGGGAAGAAAAAGTATGAAAGTGAAATAAAACATAGTCTTTTAAAGGCTGCCTTCAAAGGTATTAAACACCTGTGAGGAGCAGAGGGTAGAACAGGGAATAGAAGGGATTTTCAGGAGAACAAACAAGAAGACAATGAAGAAAATAATAGAAGGAAATGATACTCATCATACTTGGAACAATTTCATTTCACTTTGAAAAGGAGCAAGATTGTTATGAGACAATAAAGCTCTCTTTGAAATCCAGTCCCTGGACTATGATAAAGAGAGAGAACTCAGTGGTCTCCAAGGACAGAAGTCTAATGTAAGGCCAAAACCAAAATGCCCTCCCAAGTAAGAGGAATAAAGTAAAACAAGTAATTCTGTTTTGAAGAGCCTATTTAATTACATGCAACTATGATTTCTAGCACTACTTGTTACATTTGCTAATGAGAAAATGAACAATTCTAACTCACTCTGCTCCCATAAAGATTTACCCCTTTAGAAACCCATGGGGCAATTCTACTCTGTCCTCTAGAATTACTATGAATGAGAATCAACTCATTTTTCAATGAATTAAATCACTACATCATCCACACCAGAAATCGAAAGCTAGATTTTTCAAGGACACTTATCTGTTCAAAAGGAAATATAAGTAGATCTGTCTTTCAGCTACATGTTCCCAGCCAGTACATTTGTTTTAACGTGTCCGTTTCTTTGCCATGGCCTAGGCAACACTGATGCATACCATGTGGAGCCATGACTAGTCATGACTAAAAGTTGAAAGTATAGAAGACCATAAGGAAAAAGCAAATTATTATTCTTTTGTTGTTTTTTATTTGTTTGTGGGTATGTTTCTTTTCTTATCATTTATTGGGGTTTTTTCAACTCAAAAATCCATTTATCAATTGTATGAATTACATTTGTGCCATCGTTTTCTTTTTTTAAAAAAATCATTTTATTGGGAGTTGACACAACTCTTATCACAATCCATACCGATATCCATTGTATGACAAGCACATTTATACATGTGTTGCCCTCATCATTCACAAAACCTTTTCTTTCCACTTAAACCCTTGGTATCTGCATCTCATTTTTTCCCTCCTTCCCTGTTCCCCTCTCCCTCGTGAACCCTTGAAAATTTATAAATTATTATTATTTTGACATATCTTATACTGTCTGATGTCTCTCTTAACCCACTTCCCTGTTGTCCATACCCCAGGGAGGAGGTTATATGTAGATCTTTATTATCAGTTCCCCTTTTCTACCCCACCTTCCCTTCACCCTCCCAGTGTCTCCATTCTAACCTCTGGTCCGGAAGGGATCATCTGTCCTGGATTCCCTGTTTTTCCAGTTCTTATCTGTACCAGTGTACATCCTCTGGTCTAGTTGGATTAGTAAGGCAGAATTGGGATCCTGAAAGTGGGGTGAGGAAGTATTGAAGGAATAGAGGAAAGTTGTATGTTTTATCATAGCTATACTGCACCCTGACTGACTCATCTCCCGAGACCCTTTTGTAAGGGGATGTCCAGTTGCCTACAGATGGGTCTTGGGTCCCCAATCTGTACTCCCACTCATTTATAATGAGGTGATTTTTAGTTCTTTGATTCATGATCCCTGATCCCTTCGACACCTCGTGGTCACAAAGGCTGGTGTTTTTCTTCTATGTGGGCTTTGTTGTTTCTGAGCCATGATCATTTTTGACACATTTTATTCCTACTGGAACCCACAAATAACTATTCTTTATTTAGTACTCTAAAGATTATACTCATATTTAACATTTGATGATCAAATAACAATTCGTTTAACTATCTGAAGATAGGTGATTCTTAGAATTTTGTGTTACGTGGGTCTTTGAGACATTTATGACCACAGTGGAGCTGAGTGTGAAATAGAACATCAATTGTTTATATGCAAGATCAGACTGAAGTTTAAGAAAATTAAAACAAATCCACAAGAACCCAAACATACCACTGAGTATTTCCCACCTGGATATGGAGACTATCTCAAGAACAGATTTGAATAATTGAACAGTAAGGACAGAAGCCCTGGTCTTTAAAGATGTCACTAAAAAGGCAGGCAGGGTAACACGTGTTAACTTGAGTGGTGTGGAAGATAATAATGGCTGAAAAGAGAGAAAAGATAGTACAGCCATTGCTCTGTATGAAGCAGTCTACCCATTAGTAAGAAAATGAAGAGAGGCATGAGCAAACAAACAAAAATTTTCAAAAGAGGAAAAAGAGAAATCCAAGGGAAGGATGAACTGTTGTAGATTTGGGTTAGTAATTTAACCTGTTGAGTGTAAATTTGATTATATGAAATGTAAACCCCTACCAAATTTACAATAAAAAGTTAATATATAAAAAACTACAGGAACAAAATGAGAGATCACAGTGGATGTCAGGAGAGATTGTGAAACTTGCTCCTGTACATAGAGCAGCCAAAGCAAATGGGAGAAGTGAAGTAACACTCCTGAACAGAAAAATCAAAGGGCAATTCGAAACAACAAAGGGAAGCATTATAATGAAATGTACTATGACCTGGAGTTAAAATACCAAAAAGGAAGGAGATACTCAGTATGGTTCAAACTGAAAGAACTGAAGAAAAAAATCAAGCCTCAACTTACAACATTGAAAATGACTTTGGGCAAAAATCGAGTGATGCAGAAAGCATCAAAAGAAGAATGGAAAGAATATGCTGAGTCACTGTACCAAAAAGAACTGGTCTACATTCAACCATTCCAAGAGGTAGTACATAACTGAGAACCAATGACTCCTTCATGGTCCTGAAGGAAAATGCTAAACTGCTTTGAAGGTATTTGTCAAATACAAGGATCAAGGAATTGACTGAATAACAATTGAAATATTTCAACAAACTGATGAAGTGCTAGAAGCACTTATTGACTTATGGCAAGAAAATCTGTAAGCCAGTTACATGGCCAGCTGACTGAAAGAGCCCCTTATTTGTTGTTACAAATAACAGTGATCGAACAGAGTGTGGAGATTATCTAATAAAGTCATTAATATCACATGCAATTAATATAATTATATCACATGCAGATCATTCAGCAAGTGTAGCAGTACATCATCAAGGAGCTGCCAGAAATTCCAGCTGGGTTCGGAGGGGACGTGGCCTGAAAGGGATTGATGAGATGGATTTGGGTGAAAGAAGATACCAGAAAGATGTTTGCTTGTGATTCAATGACTATGTAAAGGCATTCAACTCAGTAGATCATAACAAACTATGGAGAGCATTGAGAATACTGGGAATCCTAGAACATTTCCTTGTGCTTTTACAGAATCTATATATGACTGAAAAGCAGGCATGCGAACCAGAGAGGGGTGTGCTGAGTGGCTGGGAATCAGGAGAGGTGTGTGTCAGAGCTGTGTCCTTTCACCAACATTATTCCGTCTGTATGTGGAGCAGATTATACAAGAAGTTGAACTATATGAAGATGAAGATGGCATCGGAGTGGGAAGAGGCTTATTAACAACCTGTCACAGGCAGATGACACACTTACTTGCTGAAAGTGAAGAGGACTTAAAGCACATGTTGATGAAGATGTAGGATTGCTGCTTTCAATAGACATTATAAATCAATATAAAGAGAACCAAAATCTTCACAATTAGTTAAGTGGCCAGCATTATGATAAATGGAGAAATGCTTGAAGTTGTCAGAGATTTCATAGTGCTGGGGTCCAGAGTGAGAGCTCACGTTAGCCTCAGTCCAGAAAGCAAATGCTGCATTGCATTGAGTAACTGCTGCCCAAACCAAGGCTCCTCTTTGAAGTGTTGAGGAGCAATGGCGTTCCTTTGAGGAACACCTCATATGTATGTAAAAGTTAGATATTGAATAAGGAAGACAAAAAAAAAGAACAGTGCATTGGAATTAAAGTGCTGGCAAGTCATGTCTCGCTATTTGGCTGTTTTCAGGAGGGATCGGTCTCTGCAGAAGGGCAGCAGGCTTGGTAAAGCGGAAGGAGAGAGAAAAAGTGGGAAGCCTCATCAAGACAGACTATCGCAATGGCTTCAGCAAGGGGCCCACATGCACCCACAATGGGGAGGATGCGTGGGACCTGGCGGTGTTTCCCTTTCCTGTGCAGAGGGCCTCCGTGAGATGGAACCCACCTCAAGACACCGAACAAAACTTGGATGTGATGATTCCTGTGCTTGTATTTGTATTTGCAAACAATTAGCCCTCATTCCAAAAGGAAACAGAGAGGTGGGTGGTAAATAATAACCTCAAATTAAAACAGGACTTGGAGAAGATTATGTCATGTGTTCTTTATCACAGTTTTTTAAGCGCAACACAGAGAGACAAAAGAATGAAGATTTATTTGGGGGAAATATTTTGACTTTTTTTCTTCCCCATGGGACTTTTTTTGCTCGTTTGTTTGTTTGGGGGCGGGGGGGGGGTGTATCACTGCCTCTGGTGATGGTGGGCGCTACCCAGTGCTGCTCCTGAGAGCCGCCGCTGGATTGGAAACGCCAAGCCCACGGGCAGCTGTCCCGCATTCAACCGTTTACGCCACCGGGGCTCAGCCCCTGGAAACATTTTGACATTGGTGTTTGCAGTAAGCCATCTTTGCACGTTCTGGCTTTTGAGATGTGTGCTAATTTAACTGGAGCGAGATTATTGAAGTAAAACAAGCTCATCCCTCAACTGATGTCTTATTATTAAAAAAATGATAGGTCTGAAAGTACAATAACAAATTGCTTAGTGGTAAGAATTTATTTGTTTTTACAACTGTCAGATTAATAAGACAAATAAAATATAAGTAAAATAAAAGTATGAAAGCAAAATTGCTTCCCTTCAAATATTCTGTTATTTATAAGCAAAAGAAATAAAAATGTACAAGTAAGAAAGATAAAATTAATTTCTTTTGAAATGTTCAATTATTTATAATGATGATTTCAACCCCTAGAGCTTTTCTTGAGCATAATTCTACTAAATTTTTTAAGAGAAAATGGGTTTTCTGTTACTATTTACTAAACAGTCCCTCCTTCTGAGAACTAGTCGTAACTAAAAGGATGAACTACAGGTATTAAAACTTTCGTTCTTCGACCAGTGCTCTTTAAATAAAGAGTGGAGCAACTCATGTTAGAAAAGTGATCACTTTGCTGTAAGGACACAAGAAGAGTCATGGGGAGTTTATAGAGCATTTTAATTGAATGCTAAAATAGACCTGAGAAAATTATGTATTAACTCTGGTTTTAAGGTGGGAAAGGGTTTAGAAAGGTGTCTCCATTATGGACTGTATTGAAATACATATTAAAAAACAGTACTTGAGGCTGAGCCCCGGTGGTGTAGTGGTTGTGCGCGGGACTGCGGCCCCCTGGGATGGAGGTTCAATTCCAGCAGTGGGGCTGGGTCTCCTACTCCCACCACCGGAGAGCAGTGATGCCCCAAAACAAAAAAACAAAAACCCCAGTACTTTAACTCAAGTGTTGATGAAAATACAATCCTTTGCCTGACAGGTTAGCACAAGGTCAAGCTGCAATGTCGGCAGTTCAAAATCCGTCAACCGCTCCAAGGGAGGAAGACGCAGCTCTTCACTCCCATGAAGAGTTCACAGAAACCCACATGGGCAGTTCGACTATGCTCTTTAGAAGCACAATCAGTCAGAATTAACTTGGTGGCAGAGAGAGAAAGGCTTGTTTTTCACTTAAAAGAGATTTGACAATTTTCTCAGATTGTCAGTTTCGTAGAACAGCCAGGCTTAAATAGGTATATTTTGTAGGAAAATGATTTATGATCCACACTTCTTTCCTCCAATACTTGCTATACTTTTGAAACACCAAGTATAAAAAATCTATTCAAATTGCTCAACTAGGACAAAGAGCTCAGGTTTCTCAACTCTCAGGTCTACAGATTTGGTTGGGACACACATGAATAATAATCAGTTCTGCATGTGCTTTGACCAGAGCAAAGTGAAAGGGCACTAACTGGTTTGTTGAACTTGGCCACGCATCATTCAACTCCATCTTCAGCCTGTCCTGGTTGCTGGGCACTTATCTGGCCTTCAAAACAAAACTCTCACAGATTTCTGTGCATACTGTGAGAGTCCACTGGCTACTGCTCAGTGGCAGAGCTGCCAGGCTCTTTTGAGCAATAGAGGCCTGGTGATGGCCATAAAATATCTTTCCAGCTCATTTGTGCAGCTGTACTGTGTTCTGACAGTGCCGTCTAGTTTATGGAAACAAGTCTCAAATTTGTTTCAATTTCCCTTGCAAATTTTAGTGTGTGCTGCTTTGATTATGACCACAGTGAAAAATCAGTATGCTTTGAGGGGAATCATTTAGCCAATTGATTTTCTGCCCACGTGAAGAGGTATCATAAAATTGGTTAGGAAATTAGAGAATTACAGATGCGCTGGGACCCTTGAGTCACCTGCAGCACTTATGAGCTCTGTGTTGGGCAGCATTTAGTGTAGATGTGAGTGTCTACCTTTTTACTGGAGGATTCGGCAGACCTTCTCCACATAGAACAAAGGAGTGAGTTCCCTAAAATGACATTTCTGAGAGTGGTAATGATTCATCTGGAAGCACAGATACATCTACGTAAAGAGGCATCAAAGCCTGTCACATGTGAAGGAAATGAGCCCAAAAAACATTACAAAGGCGTCTCCAAAGTACGTGGATCAGCATCACTGGGAAATTGCTCATGATTCCGATCCACGCACAGCTGCGGGGACCCAAAGCTGCTGAATCCAAGAAACTGGGAAATGGAAGGAAAGATTCCTACATGGAAAAAAAGAAAAAAAAAACTTTGAAAATACCCACATAGAGAAAATTTCAAGACACAAATGAAATAGGGGGTTAATAACACATTTTTTTAAACTGAACTCTGCTGGAAATGGTAAACCCACCTGCTCTCTTTAAAGAAAATACATGGGCAAAGGCAACTTGAGTTTATAAAATAAGAGTGAATCAGAATATTGGAGTACAAGGTGATCACTCAATAGTCAATTTGAAGAAAAGCACTGGTGTGTTAACTTAAAGGTTTCCTTCCAAAACATTGTAAGAGAACAGTGGGATATATTTTTTAAGTTATGTGAAGGAAATTAAATGACCGAAGAGCTTATAATCCAAAGCAAACGTCTACAACCAGAGTAAGCATCTGGACAGTGGTAAATTTTCGTTAGAAAACGGTATTCAAATGCTTCAAGTGAAAGTACAAATACTGCCCAGACCACACAAAGGACATAAAATGCAATCACACAGGGATCAATGGAGAAGGGAAGTTCCCACTTCTAAATGCAAGGGTAGGTAAAATAAATATTGCTACAGAACTATAGACAGCTTTATTAAACAAAACTATCAAAGCATGAAGGCATTCTTTCTCAACATATACCTCCATTTAGGTCCATACATATCTGAAGCCAGTGATTTCATCTCTCTAACCTTTCTACAGACAACGCTGTTTTGGGATATACACACATTAGAAAAGCAGTTACAACACCCTGGAAGGACTGCAATCATGTCCTTTGAATGTTCTTTGAACTCGGGGAATAAAAGTAAGTCTGACAGGGTAAGATCAGGGCTGTAGGTTTCCCAACAAAATTCTTATAAGACTGTCCTCACTGCTCTTGAATAAGTAAGTACATCGTCATGATTAAATTTCTTTTTCTTTCCAGGTATTCTTTCCCAGAACTGTGAGGCTGTCTATTCCCATCATTGTTTACAGTTTTGGAAACTGTTCTGGGGGGAGGGGGGCAGTTATGGGTCATTATGACTTAGAAGCCACATGACGGCAATGAGTTTAACCCCAAAATACATATGCTGGCCCTTTGACATGAATTTAACTGATCCAGCAGATTTCTTTAGCTGCAACATCAAACAATGTATTGTACTGGGTTTATACACTACAAGACAATTTTTATAAAGTGTTAAAAAACAAAAACATAACTTTGAGAACTAAGTTGTCCCCAACCCAAGCGAAAGTATTTTTAGTTATAGCATACGCATGTAAAAGTTGCATAAGGAAAAAGACATAAACTTTGATTCATTCGTATCATGGTGTTGGAGAATATTGAGCATCTTGTGAATTGCCAGAAGAAGAAACACATTGGTCTCGGAGAAAGCACAACCAGAATGATCCTTAAAACGAAAGTTCATCTCTGACACTTCAGACATGCTATCAGGGAGGGTCAATCCTGAGAAGGACATCAGCCGTGGCAAAGCAGAGGATCGACAACAAGACAGACTGGCACAGTGGCAACAACTAGGGGCTCAAACATACCAGTGACTGGGACAATGACCTAGGATTCAGCAGCAGTGCAGCCTCGTAGATTCACAAAAGTTGGTGCGGACACAACCACACTTGCCAACAGTATCCATCATATCTCACAATGCTGCTGCCTCAGGTCAAAAATAACAAGCCAGTCCATTTGGGAAAAAATAACAAGCTGCTACTCACAATCTATAGAAATATGTGTCTCATTTTGGACTGTTAATTTATTGTAGCCATTAATTCACTAAATTCAAAATGTCAATTTTATAATTTGAGATTTAGCATTTCAGTTACTTTTGGGTTCTTTTTTATTCTTTTTCTTTCATCAATATTTAGTTTCAAAGATAAGTAAACCACAAGTAAGCAGTGACTAAATAACTGCAAAGTGATTTCTTTCATAGCACCATAGCAATCAAAATATTACCTGCAGCTCAGCCAAAATCTACTTCATGTTTGCAGGGCTAAGTCAGCTTATCACATGAGATTTTGTTTATAAATATGAATCATTAGTGAAACTATTGCCCTAGTCTTTTACTCTTCATTTCTAGAAAAATAATATATCATTTACATGTACTAGAATCTATTTTTAAGTATATTGTTCTATGAGTGCAGAAAATATGTGCAGTGTATATACAATGTGTACTTTGCTACAATGAAAGTAGAGAATAATTCCAGAACCCCTAAAGTAACTACATATCCTGAAATTTAACCCCTTCCTTAACCACAAATCCATACTTCTGTTCTCTATTCCAATAGTATTATTACCATAATAGTGAACATAGCCTTTTGAGATCGACTTCTTTCACATAGTACAATACATTTATATTTTTATCCACTTAATGAGTACATCAATAGTTCATTCTTTTTATTTCTGAGCAGTATGTCATTGTACAGGTGAACCATAATTTATCTCTTTACTAGTGGAAAGGCGTTAGGAATTTAACATATTTACAAAGTGCCAGGTGACATAGATTAGCCGATTCAAATTTCACAATGATGAGACAAGTAATATTAACACATGGATTTTAGAGATGCTGAAATCTTAATGAGGTTAGGCAACTTGCCCTGGATTTGAACTTTACAGTCTTGCTCCAGGTACCATGAGTACACATTACCACTCCTTTCAAGTCTGTGGTGCAACTGAAGTGTGCGAATTAATAACAAGCACCCTCTTCAAAAGTATGTGACTTAGGATGATTGACAGAAGACCTTCAAAAGAGGTGATCACAGTTCTGAACAAGAAATGTCCTTTACATTTACTTTCCCACTCTCCGGTAAATCTCACCTTGACAAAGGGAGGGTGAGCTCCTCCTTTTAAATACATCTTCAGTGCTAAGGCCTGAGAGATACTCGAGTTCGTGTCCTAGTAGCTGAAAACACAATGCATTCAGTCTCTACTACAGATATGACATTAAAGTTACAAATGAGACAGTTACAATATACGTGTGCTGGGGAAACAAATGAGATATGGAAACTTCAAACAAGTAATAATGAAAGCAATTTTAAGAGATGAAATGATGGGATGGTTATGGGAAGGATCTAGTCGCCATTGTTGGCAAGACAGAGGAACACTGGTGGTGCTGTGGGATAAGCACTGAGTACAAATGGCAGGTCTATAGTTAAAACCTCCCAATCACTCCTGAGGACAAGGATGAGGCTGTCTGCCCCTGTAGATATTGACAGTCTAGGAAGTCCCATAGAGGGTCACTGGAATGTAATCCACATCATGGCAGCAGAAGGGTAGGAACTTCATGTGGTGAGGCAGGGCCACCATTTAACTTAACTTTTTAAAAAATATTCTGGGATGAAGATCATCATCTTCATGATTCCTTTGCTTCTAAGTAAACAGTATGGGCAAGCATGAATTGTCAAAGCCCACATGTCTCTGGTGGGTTCAAAGTCGGCTGGGTTCACACTCCTAGAAGGCTGAACCACTTGATTCTCAGATGACTGAGCAGACATAAATACACAGAGGTAGGAGTTCCTTTGAAAAATATAACTCAGCACCACCCTATTACTTAGCCCTTTAAATGTCAAGTCTGCAGCTCATTGCAAGAATCGTTTGCTTGCTTGCTTGCTTCTGGTTGGTCAGTATTTCTGGTGTGTGGGTTTAGCCTGACAGATTAATAAACTTTTGAAAGTCAGAAACCGATACAGATGAGCCTACTGAACTAGAGTGGTTTTTTTTTTTTAATTTAATTGTTTACTTCAACAACCATCCACCCAACACATCTTTTGCACAACCTAAACCAATGGAATGCTTTTCCTTCGGTATCTTATCTGATGATGTGCATGCATTTGCCTCCAATTCATACATGATTGTCCCATTCCAGGGTGCAATACCTTGACCATATTTGACATAAAGCTGCTCTCACAATATTTTTGATCATTATCTTCCATCATTACAGAGATCCAGGGCTTATGAAACTTGTGCCAGGCACTATTGGAAACACTTTGTATAAATGAGCGATTCTTTTTTACCTCACCTCAATGGAATGCAACACTGCCCAGTCTCCCGACATCCTCACGGTTGTTACCTTTGAGCTCCTTGTTGCAGCCCACCACCCAACTCACTGAGGTTCTTTTTTGCTGGCTTTCTAGTTTACCAAGCACGATATACTAGTAGTTTCGCGTTGGGCTGTGAGCTGCATGACTGGCAGTTCTAAACCACTAGCACAACCGTCCACAACCTGTGGGTCATGACCCCGTGGGGGCTACAATCGTTCCAGTCCCATACCTCTTGTGTTGGGGGCAGGGCTGCTACGAGTCAGCACAGACATGACTGCAGTGAGTGGGAGGGGTCTCCCGATAGCAGAGCCAAAGTATGCGAGACGGTCTCCGCACCCTGACTTCTTAGAAGCATTAATTTCGCAACCTTCAACCTGCCACTCACAGCAGCAGTTGTATGTTTTCTCAGAAAATATTGAACATCGATGGCTATTGAAGCCCTAGACTAAAGAAGGGGAGTGGGCTACCATTCGGCATCAATATGGACTATGTCAGTTAGCTTGGCTGTGTTGCTGTTTGCTTGTTTGTTCGTTCAACAGTCTTGGAAAGGAGCTCGAGTGGTACAAGGGAGTTGGGTTGCCCATGAGTTAGGTTACTAACTGCAAGGTCAACATTTGAAATCCCCTAGAGGTTCCTCCACAGGAGTGGGTACAGGAAGATGGACAGACTCAGAAAGCGACAGGAGCCTCTCCTGCCCCAGGACTGCTCAAGACGGTGATCATGATCTACTAGTCAATCGCAAACGTAGCGTGGGTAGATCGCAAGGCATTAAAAAAATCGGCGCAAGTCTATCATCAATCCTGTCACTGAATTGATAAACAGCACAGCCAATCAGATGAAACTGTAGGTGCCACACGCATGCGCAAACAACTGCTCTAAGTGCATTTATCAATAAATACATTTTTGTAGTTGGTAGATCATTTTGACTTGACCACTTTATAAGCAGTTCGCATGCTGGAAAAGTGTGAGCACCCCTGCTCTGGCCTATGGAGTCACTACCATTCAGAATCGGTCTAGGGCAGTGGCTTTCTTGGTTTGGTTTTGTATTTTACGACATAGTCCATGTAGTAGAGATTGGGAGGTACCCAAATGGACCTATTTCTTTCCCCTTTCTTGTAAGTCCAATAACTCAAGCTCTTTCTCCTAAATTACTTAATAAAATTATATTGAATTTTCAAACATTATAAGAGCAGGTAACAACAGAAAAAAATCTACATGTAAAAGTCTCTTGTCAAAAATAGTAATTCAAAATTAAAAGAAGAAAATTAGCTTTTATAGTTTTTACACTAGAAATTTAGTCTTCCAATCAATAAGTATTGCCTACTCTTTTGGTTTTGGTTGAAGGAAGAACGAAGTTGTTGCGATCATAACTTTTAGGCTTCAATCTCTAATGAGGAAAACAGTTTTTAGGGCTGAACCCTGGTGGTATAGTGGTTGTGTGGGGGACTACAGCCCACAGGGTTGGCGGTTCAAATCCAGCAGCAGCAATCCAGGAGCAAGACTGGGCTTCCTACTCCCACCAGGGCAGTGACAGGAAATGATTTTTAATGGAAAGACCCAAGATTTAGGAAAAGCTTTATTATATTGTTTTGAAGTATAATAATTTCTAGGAAAAGTCTAATTATAACAACCTGATGAAAATGACCATGGTTAGCCTCTTCTTAAGGCTGTTTTGAGCTCCTAAATATAAGCTTTAAGCATGGATTTAAGTCTAGAAGGAAACAAACAAACAAACAAAAAGATAGTAGCTCCTTTGGGAAGGGAATTGGAGAAAGAGAGACTGAAGTGTACATGTAATAAAGAGCATATTAACTTGATTATCTGCAAAAATAGGCAATTCTAAGTTTGTCTACATTACCTTTGATTTCATTCATTAGAAAACTTTTTGTTTTAATTATTTTTTGCTGCTGGAATTTTAGGCAGCTACCTAGACTGAGAGCTCATATGAAGAAAGATAATGATCATGATTATGAACATAATTTTAATGTCAGTGCCAAAGTAAGTGCTTAGTTTTTATAACTTTTAAAAAATTCAACTGTGACGTATAAACTTCACATTTGTCTTATTTGAAAAAGTGATCTGCTTTTTAAATACTTTCTAAGAAAATATGTATTAGTGAAAATTCAAGAGTATATTTCAAATATGAAAATACTTTTGGCAACTGAGCCCCGGTGGCATAGTGGTTGTGCGCAGGACTGTGCCCCACTAGGTTGGAGGTTCAAATCCAGCAGCAGCTCTCTAGGAGTAATGGCCTCCTACTCCCACCACCAGGGCAGTGATGCCCCCCCCCAAAAAAAATACTTTTGAAATGAAATGTAATCAGTCAAATTAAGATGGGGAACATTTTAAAAAAGAAATCATGTCTCTTAGTGTAGCAATATGAATTCTCTTAAATTTTTAATTCCATAAAATGTTTAATAGATTGCCTCTTTCCACAAAATAACAAGTCATCGCTTTTGATAACCCTGACAACATGCCAACAACAACTTTGGAGACATATAGTCACAGAATCAAGGGCTACAACATACTCGGTCAAGCACAGACAGTGCTCCTAGTGTGACCCTGTGCACATCAAGAGGAAGGAAGCAATGGAGGGCATGAGGATGGTCAAATAGGGGCGTGGCAACTGCAGGTGACTCCTTGGGTCCTCAGGGTTGTACTGGCTCAAAGGACAGGGTGCTGTCCTGAATACAGTTAGTCTACTTTTCTGTAATTTTATTAATAAGTGTGAACCTAGATCTAACATTTGGAGATGAGACACAGGGAATATGTTGGACACAGTCATTGAAAATACATTTTAAAAGATTTCATTGAATTGCAAATCTCCTTGGGATTGTGCTTTATCCATTAAAATAGTTCAGCTTGCTCTTTTAAATTCTCTAGATATTGACCCTTAATATATAATTAATTATTTATTCAATTATCCATCAAAAGACATTTAATATGTTCTTCAACAGCCATCAAAATAGCCTACATGTCATATTTTGTTTGAAAGAAGTCTCTGGCTCTAAGCAGAAGCTATTTGAAGAACAAGTATTCAAAAATCCTCAGGATAGAAATGCTTATTTACAAGGGTCACAGTCAGTTTTACCTGACACCTATTGATTTTTGAAGGTAATCTCTACTTGTTCAATGCTTTCCAGCTAGCCCTGACTCAGGGCAAACTCAAGTACAACAGAGCAAAATGCTACATAATCCTGCCAAGAGCCTGGGTCTACAACACATCATCAAGTTGTCATCCATAGAGCCTTTCTTGGCTGATTTTTCAGAAGTAGGTCTCCTGGTCTACCTGCCTAGTGTCTCTCTCTCTCTCTCTCTCTCTCTCTCTCTCTCTCTTAGTCTGGAAACTCCCCAATGTTTATCCAGCAGTGTAACAACACATAAGCCTCCACTGACAAGCAGGCAGGAGCTGCACACAAAGTCCATTGGCTGGGGATTAAGCTAATTTTGCCTCTTTAGAAGGATCCCTAGTGTCTAACTATGTTAAGCATTGGGCTGCAAATGAGATCAGCAGTTGGAAACCACCACCTAATCCCCCAGAGAGAGATGAGGCTATCCACTGCTCTACACACTCAGAGTCTTGGAAATGTACAAGTCAGATACACTGTCCTTCAGGTCACTATGAGTCAGAACTGGCTTGAGAGCAGTGAGGTTTTAAAAATCCCCACCCCCCATGGTAGGGCAGTATTGTATCTATGAACCAACTCTGTCTCCATGTGCTGTGTTGGTGTAGAATTGGCTTTGCTATGTGTATGAAAAGCACAATGTTGCCCGGTCCTGAGCGCTCACCATGATCATTGATAGCTTTGAACCCGTTGTGGAGGCTATTGAGTGCATTGATCTCATTCAGGGCCCTCCTCATTTTTGCTGATTTTTTTACCAAGCTGGACATCCTTTTCTAGCAATTGATTTTTCCAATTATGTGTTCCAATTGTGTGAGACAAAATCTTGCCCCACTCTTGTCTACACCTTCATCATTGAAGTGACATTTTCACTCTTTCAAAACATCAACAGGTCTTTTACAGCATATCATCTAACCCTGAAGTAATTATAATTTTTATCTAGGGCAGGACATCAGAAAAATTAGTGTTAAGCAATAACTTTAGCTATGTCTAATGAAATATAAACTCTTCCAGTCACAATCGGCTCAGTTCTGTGTAGAGACAGGAGTGAGACCAATGCAATTCAACAGAAGATCACATGATCAGAAAGAAATTTTTACTAATGGTTTTCAATCAGATTTTTCCAAACCTGCCTCAAGTGACAAATAGAAAAATTGAAATCTAATGATGCTAAACTGTTTCCAGGCTGAGAAAGGGTAAATGCATGTAAATTCCTCTTCTCCAGCAAAGACCAGCTCTAAGAAATGAAGGTATAATGCAGCAGCAACTCAGGATCACATTTTAATTTATTTCATTTTTTCAATAAAATATGTGCATACCAAAATATTCAAATCGCTTAAAAGATTAGCAAGCAAAAGTGAACCCTCATCCATTCCCAGAACACCTCTGTAGTTCCACTCCACGGAAGAAAATGCTGCTCACACGTCCCTGGGCATCTCTCCCCAATCCTTGTAACTTGTTTTCACCCGTGAGCCTCTTTTTTGTGATGGTGGTTAGGTTATATCAAGTTATATCAAGTCCGTTCTGACCAAGAGTGACCCAAAACACAACAGAACCCAACACTACCCTTTCCTTCACCACCTTCCCAACTCTTCTGTTTGATCCCATGTTTAAGCCACTGGGTCAACCCATCTCTTTGAGGGCCTTCCTCTCCTTCTCTGTCCCATTACTTTACTAGTTCCTTCTTAAGGAACTGGTTTCTCCTGACAACATGTTCAAAGCAGGTAAGGTGAAGTCTATCCATCCTTCCCTTTAAGGAATACTCTGGGCATACGTTGTTCAGTGACAGATCAGTTCGTCCTTTTAGCAATGGATGATACTTTTGTTATTCTTCTCCAGCACCACAATTAAAATCCATGGATTCTTCTTCGGTCTTCCTTATTCAGTGTACAATCTTCATATGCATACAAGCAATTAAGAACACCAGATTTGGATCAAGTGCACCATAGTTCTCAAAGTCACCTCCTTGCTTGTCAGTATTCTAAAGAGATTTTGTGCAGCAGATTTACCCAGGGGAACTCATCTTTGGATCTCTTGACTGCTCCTTCCAAGAGCATTGATTGTGGATCCACGCAAAACAGAATCCTGAGCAACTTCAAACTTTTCTCCATTAATCATGCTGTTCCTTACTGGTCTAGCGGTGAGAATTTCAATCATCTTTACATTGAATTGTACTCTTTACTGAAGGCTGCAATCCTTGATATTTAAAATATGTAATCACTTAGTCTTGAATTAAATAAATGGAAACCCATTAATAATTAATATAATTAATCCAATCATGACATCAATTGACAGGTCCACTGCCATCAATTCCCTTCCAACTCACATCACAACAACATTACACAAACTCACTGCTAGCCAGTCAATTCCAATCATAGTGACCCCAGAGGTCAGGTTAGGGCTGCCCCTGTGGGTTTTTAAGACTCTAACTCTCCCTGGAAATAGCCCCATCTTTCTCCCATAGAGATGTTGGTGGTTTCGATCTGTTGACCTAGCAGTTAACAGCTCCAACGTATCACCACCATGCTACCAGGGCTCCTAGTCACCTTACAGGACAGTTATTATGGCCCCTTAGGGCTTTTGAAACTGTAAGATCTCCAGGAAGCCAAGTGACACATCTTTCTTCCATGGTGCAGTTTGGGAATTTGGACCATTGATATTTGATATTTGGACCATTTGATATTTCTTTTAGCAGCTGAACTATTAATCACTGTGCTGCCAGGGGTCCTTAATCGATAACTCATTAATGCAATTTAAAATTTTGTATACATATATACATAGAATAAATGTGAACACAGCTATCTCTGTATAACCTAAGTATCACAAGTCTAAATTTCCTCATAGGGAAACATTGCATGTTGCCAAGATAACACTGCTGGCAAAGAATCTCTCAATCATATATTTGGCAAAATATGATTTAAAATAAAATGTATTGATAGCTTTATGTAAATATGCTCAGCTTAAAACTATAACGAGCAGTGATGTGGAAAAAAAACTGTACTGAGAAAAAAGTAGCAAAAATTTAGGAAGGAACAAATCCTGTTGATGTGTGGCAGTTACATAATCTGTCAACATGAGCAAAGGGGTGGAGTCCAGCCTGTCAATTAGGTCACAGTTTGATGACCTCATTTGCAAGTATGAAAGAGATAAATAGCTAGCTTGAGACCAGACACACTCTCTTTCTGCCTTCCCTTCCTGCTGTTGAGACATTCAGAGATCTGGAGGTGGGTGACACATGGAGATGTATGCCAGTGTTAAGATGCTTCTATCAACACTGGGTGCACAAGACCTTCTACCCACTGGCCTATGATCTTCTTGCATTCAGCATCATTGCATGTGTTGCATGAGTCTGAGGAGAAATTTATAGATGGGTACCGGACATATGGGCTAATATCAAACTTATGGGCTTGATCTGGGTGGGGCCAGCATGTTTTCTTCATATAAAAGTTGATATAAAATTCTCACTTACACACTTAGGAGTGTCTCTGGATTTGTTTCTGAAGTCGACCCAGACTAACACATGATATTTAATGCAATTTGTCAAAATCCTGAGTGGATATTTGCCTTCTTCAATCCATTTGCATCATTAAAGAAAACAAAAAATGGCCATATTAATTTCAAACACAACCTTAAGAAAGGCCAAAGATTTTTGGAGTGCAATAAGACTAACCCAGACATTAAGAAATGTCTATAACTGCATGAACAATGAATGGATATTTTGGAAAGGAATTTTTTTTCTTAAAAAAGAGAAGATGGGGGAAATAAGGGGACAGGTGTTGTCTTTATTTTCTGTATATATTAATATCATATAGGTGTTTATATTAAAATGAATAATTTCTCAAACTATTCCTTACAAATGCATATGAACTTCTTGTTAATATGATTTTGACTTCTTATTGGCTAAAATGAAATTACCTGAAGTAAAGCTACAAATGACCAAGGACCAAAAGTGGTAAAAATACTATAGCCCTCATGCTAAGAATACACAGCTTCCGAGGCTGTTTCCCTCTGATTGCTGTTGTTAGCTGCTATTAAATAACCTGTAGCTCATGATGGCCTTACAAGCAACTAAACAAAATGCTGCCCCAATGTCAGATCATCCTCACAATCACCTGGGTGTTGAAGTCCTGTATTCTCATGACGCTTTCAATCCCCACTCGCAAAGAATCTCCTATGTCCCCTGTGGCAGTCACCTAATCTGATGTCAAGTTGAGGATTAAGAGTGTAGGGTTTGCGTCTAGTCTGTCAATCTGGAGATATCCAATGAGACCTCTGTGTGGGCCTGGTCTTCTGAGATTTCTGAGAAATGTGGTCATTCCTTCTTGGAGGTGGGAGACACACACTCTCTCTCTCTGATTTCATTTTGTTGGAGACACTCTTCTGACAAAACAAAAGGCTGACTCCCTGTGAAACGCCCCGGAAGGGAAGCTACATGGACCTACCCTGATGGAACCAGACCTCTGAAGTCTGAAAAGCCACGTAGAGACCCCTGCCAGCTCTGGGATGCTTACTCCAACTGGATCCAAAGGCTTTTTACCCAGTGCCCCGTGATTATCCTACATTTGATGCTAGTGCATGTGCCTTCTGAATCTGAAGAGGATTTTATAGATTGATATCAGAAATATGGGCTAATATTGTGCATATGATGGATTGAACTGGGTTGGGATGTTTTCTTAATATACAGTTGCTCTTGTATAGAAAATCCTTATACACTTATGCATATTTATGAATTTGTTTCTCTAGTCTACCCAGACTAACACACACTCCCTGATCCTCCACTTTATATCCTTATCTGGCAGTTGATCTCTTTCCATGTTATGCCAATTAGTCTTGGTTGAACAGTGTGCTAAGCAGGAAACTATTCACCAGAAGGCTGGACTCCCAAACTCACCAGCTTCTCTGTGGTACACAGGTGAGGCAACCACCACACATAACCTGTGACAGCCTCAGGAACTCTCTGGAGCAGTGCTCTGGCCTATAGGTCTGCGATGCATGGGACCCCACTCAACCCCAGGGAGTGCTGGAATGTGTCCAAAGCAAGCATGTCAGGTAATGCTCAGTTGTGTTCCATGAGCTTTTCATTAGCTAATTTTTGGAAGCAGATAACCAGGCATTTCTTCCTACTTTGTCTTACTTTGGGAATTTGGTTAAAATCTGTCTGCTATAGTCAACTCTGTACTTATTTTAAATATTGATGTCAAATAACTAACATTATAGAGGATGCACAAACTGATAGCCCTTACATGTAACTATAGGTTTTCTTCAGCAAACACATTTTTGGCAGTAGAGATGTGAATTTTTAGCAAAAACAAACTTAGTCTTCATCACATGTCTATGAATACTCAGTGAAACCAGTGGGAGCTGAACTTGACAAGGCAGCTGTGTTTTTCTGTCTCACAAATTATCTGACTTTGACAGGAACAGTGTTATTACATTTCTATCACTCAGTTTAGTGGCCAAGATTTGAGTTTTCATTCTTTTGCAAGTTTCAGCTTTCTGCAGTTTCTAGCTTATATAAATTTTACTATATATACTTAGGTATATTTCCACTTTATTCTTCCACCTCAGAAAATCACTAGTGATTCCCGGATAGGTATTTTCCTGTTGGTGTTATTGGGGTACAAGTTGGCCTGAGTCTTGGGTCATACGCTGCTGCTGTGTGTCATCATGCTGAGTCTGACTCACAGCTACCCTCTAGGATAAAACCAGAACTGCCACTTAGGATTTCTTATCATGCCCTCAAATTAAAGAGTTGTAAAAATATATACATGTCAAAAGTACCCTGAACTGCCAACGAAAAAACAAATCTATCCTAGAAGCAGAATAGTCAGAATGCTCCTTAGAAGCAAGGATGACAAAATTTAATCTCATGTGCTTTGGATGCGTTATCAGGAGAGATCAGTTCCTGAAAAAAGGACAAAGTGCTTAGTAAAGGACTTCACAAAAGAGAAAGACTCCATGAGACGGAGTGATTCAGTAGCTGCAAGCGTGAGCTCAGACATAACAATAATTGTGAGCATGCGCTGGACCCAGCACTGCTTTGTTCTGTTGTACACCTGGTCTCGACTCGTCTGAAGTGACTCAACAGCCCCAAACCACAACCCGATGAAATCTTTATGGGACTCGATTGCCAGGTTGTTTTCTCCTGCCATGAGTCTAATAGGTTCAAACTGCCAGTCTATGGGTTAGCCAATACATGCTTCACCTGAATCATGCCATCAGGACTTCAGTATATCCTAATCACAAGCAGAAACCATCCAGAGAGAAAAAAACACCTTAACCACAAAATTCAGACATGAAAAAAAATCCCCCTCCCCCCAAAAAAATGCTTCATTTTTCTTAGACTTAAAAAGAATCCTACAGGAACTAGATCTGTGGAATATGAAAGGATAAGAGGGATTTGGTGAAGAGAAGAGAAGGACAGGATCAAAGTGCAAAGCTGTAAGAAAGCCTGTGAAAGACTTAGCTGTTTTCAGAGTTATTGGCTGTACACTTCCAACAAAACCAAATTTACTCAAACTAGATGCTAATGATGTCACTTTAACTGTTTCAATGGAAAAATATAATGCATTTAAGCATGAATATCTTTTCTTTTCATCCAAACCCAAAGTAAACAAATGCATAACTTTGAACACAGCAAATATCTACTCATCATTAATTTTAAATGTAAGAATGGGTTAATAAATAATTCAAGGCTATTAGAATCAAAAATCTAGTTTTTATTCTAATTTTTTTAATGTATAAGAATTTTACATGAAAATGAAAATAGTCTCTCATCAAAAAAGTAAAAAGAGAATCCACCAACTGGGGGAAAAAATGGCAATGATTACATCCAATAAAGAACTAATCTCTAACATCTACAGAAAACTACAGAACTGCTATATGGAGAAGACAAATGACCCAATTAAAATGGACATAGATATTAATAAACAATTCACTAAAGAAGATACCCAGGTGGCAAAGAAAATATGAAGAATGCTTGCAATCACTAATTATATGAAAAATATACTTTAAAATGATCAGATACCACCTCACTGCAGCACTGATAGTGAGTTCAAAAATTAAAAATAGAAAATAACAAATGCTGAAGGCGTTGTGGAGAGACTGGAACACCCATATGCTGCTGGTGGAGCTGCAAAATGGTACAACCACTGCAGAGAGCGGCAAAGTGTTTGCTTCCTCAAAGGGGAACCGAAATACCATATGACTCAGTAATCTCTACTTGCTCAATATTCTAAAAAAACAAGAAGCAAAGCATGAGCAGAAGTTTAAGCAGAAAGCATACGCACATCTTTGTTTATCACAGCACTATTTATAATAGCAAAAGGATGTCTTTCCGCGGAGGAATGGGAAAAAGCGTCCTAATACATGGTGGCCTTTGGGCTGCAATCCTCCAGGCAGGCAGTTGGAAAGCAGCCGCTCCAAGAGAGGAGACTGGGTTTTCTGCTCCAGTGAAGCTTGACAGTCCCGAAACCCACAGGGACAGGTCTATCCCACCCTACACACTTACTGTGATTTGGCATCAACCCTGGCAATGAGTTTGATTTGGGTTTACACATATATATAATGGACTACTATGCACCCCTAAAGAATAATGATGAAAGTATCAAATACTTCACGATATGGATGAATTAGGAAGATACATTGCTGAGTGAAGTTTAGCAATCCCATAAAGATAATGACTGCTTGAGAAAACTGTTATAAAAAAATTCAAGAAATGAAGCAGACTATGATGGTTACAGAGAAGCCTGAGGTGATGGGGGCAGAAAGGGAAATAAATAAAATATATTGTTTAAAGATACATCGATAATAAAGCATACAGATAGACAATATTAAAAGCAATAACAACAATTCACTGCCATCAAGTGGATTCTGACTCATTGTCCCAGTATGCAGTATAGAGCTGCCTCTATGGCTTTCCCAAACTCTAACTCTTTGTGGGACTGTACATATTTCTCCGTGGAAGTACTTGGTGGTTTGAACTGCTAGTCTTGCCATCATCAGCTCAAATTTTAACCACTACATCATCGGGACTCCTAACATAATAGCATGAAAAGATGTTGTGTTCGTCCGGGTAAACTAGAGAAGCAAATTCATCGACACTCATATGTGTATAAGAAAGAGTTTTATATCAAAGTGTAACTGTATATTAAGGAACTATCCAAACCTAGTCCATAAATTCAATATTAGCCAATCTATCAAATACCAATCTATAAAGTCCTGTTCAGATTCACCAAACACAAACAATGATGCCAAATGCAAAGCTAGTGGGGTGGAAGTCTTATGGATCCAGTGACATTATAAGCAGCTCAGTGCTGGCAGGGGTTTCAACAAGGCTTCAATGGCTCCAGAAATCTGGGTACGTCATGGTAGTTCCATGTGGCTTCTCCAGCTCCCAGTGAATAGGGCCATGTGTCTTGTCAGTAGAGTGTCTGTCAGGGAGTGTGCCTTGTCAGTAGATAGCCTATAAAGGGAGTGAACAGAGAAAGAGACTGCTTTTTGTCTATGAGGAGTAAATCTCAGATTCTCAAGAGAAGGTCATGCCCACACAAAGGCCTCATTGGCTATGAACTCAATTGATAGATTAGACCCCATCGCTCCACTCTTAATTCTCAAATTGATACCAGGTTATGTTACTACCATAATAATTAAACATAATAACACACAAGGACAGAGTATAAAAGAAAATAGTCTTTCTTATGAAAGGCATATGTTAGGGTTAGGGTTAGGGATAGGGTTAGGGTTAGGGTTAAAAAATTTAAAAAAAAAGAAAGGCATATGTTTAAAAGATCATTCATTTATTATTTCAGTAATACTATTAAAAATACTTTTTCAATTTGCTCCATAATAAAATTTCAAGAACCTGAAAAAAACTGCTTTTAGTATTTACATAGTTTTTCAAGAAAATATTTTGCTAAGACTACAAATACTTATATCACAAAAAGTCAAGATACCATATAACTAATTATTATAAGTATAAATTAAATAAAGTAACCTCTAGCTCCTTACCATATTAACTTTCAAAATATCAAAACTGAAAAATAGACAGAAAACAAATTAACTTTTTTCTTAAAAAATATAATTAAAAATAAGTTAGACAGGGGCTAAGCCCTGGTGGTGTAAGTGGTTGAGTGTGGGACTGCAGCCCATGGGCTTGGCAGTTCAAATCCAGCTGTGGCTCACAGAAGCAGCACCAGGTAGCACCCATGACCACTAGAGGCAGTGATGCAAAAAATAATAATAATAATAAGTTAGACATTAGTGAAACATGAAAGTAAAATAGCAGAAAGAATAAACATAATTAACTTTTTATATTTTCAAGATATAAAGATAAAGTAAGTCTATCTGGTCAGATTACAAATAGGGCACAAGCCATTCAAATGCAGCCACCTGAAAGTAAAGAGGAAACATAAGAAAAGCAACCATACCCTAAGAAAATAATTAAAAGAACACTTAGAAAAGAAATTTTTTTTAAAGTCTCAAGAAAGTTTTAAAAATCACTATACCTACATAATTTTCAAAATTCAATCAGTAGGCAAATATCTATTCATCTCGTAAACACCATGTCCACTAAATTTACTCAAAGTTTCAACAAATCTACAAGAAACCTATTATCGGCTGAGGTCCGGTGGCGTAGTGGTTGTGCACGGGACTGCGGCCCACTGGGATGGAGGTTCAATTCCAGCTCCACGGAGCAAAGGCTGGGCCTCCTACTCCCATCACCTGAAGGCAGTGATGCCCCCAAGAAAACAAACAAAAAAAAGAAACCTGTCATCTTTACCTTAGATCATTGTCCCAAGTTGTGCAAAAACAAACTACCAACAGTGACTTTGTTAACATTGAAGCCAAATTTAGAAAGGACTGCAAATGAAAAGAATTTTTTTTTCATTTCGTTTTGTTTATCTTTTAGAAGAATCTTCTGAGCATAAAAATCCAGAATAAAAATATTAGCAAATTGAGCATAGTAACTTATAAGCAAATTAACACAGAATTCTGGTTGTGGATTTTTTCAAACTTTGCAAAAAATGGTTTACCAGGAGAAACTTTATTACTGTAACTTGCCACATTAAAATTTTAAAGGAGAAATTAGCATGATCATCAAAGTTGTGACAGGAAGAAAATATTTCAATAAGCTTCAACATCCTTTTGGTAATACAAAAAGAGTTGGCTCCTCACAATCCAAGAGTAATGAGGAAAATCTCACTCTAAAAAAGACCCACAGCCAGCATCATACATAAGAATGTGATAAAAGAGAATATGTGAAATATGTGTGTGGGGGGGGGGGATTGAGGGAGAAATGCAGCATCAGCACTGGAGGAAGGCACATTAACAACACACAGCATGCAAATCTTGCTTACTGAGAACCACCAGAATTTGAAGTGTTTGCTGATGAAGATGGAGAATTGTAGCTTCCAGTGTAGATCACAACTCAATGTAAACACCAGAAACCTCACCGCTGGACCAATAGACAACATTAAAAGAAACGGAGACGAGATTGACGTTTTCAAGGATTCACAGATCCACATTTTGCTTGGATCCACAGTCTCAGCTCGTCGTAGCAGCAGCCAAGACATTACATAACTTCCAACATTGGACAGATCTGCTGTACAAGATCTTTCCAAACGGTTGATGAGCAAAGATGTCACTTTGAAGACTAAGGTGTGCCTGACTCAAGCTAGGGTATTTTCATTCATCTCATATGTTTGCGTAAGTTGGATAGTAAATAAAACAAGACCACATTTAAATTAGGGTGCTGACAAAGGATCTGGGAAGTGCCAGGGACTGTTAGACGAACAAAGAGATCTGTCTTAGATGAAGCACACCTTAGAAGCTAGGATGGCGAGACTTCATGTCACGTATTCTGAATATGGTATCAGGATATGGTATCTAGACTTGTGCCTGGAAAAGGATCTCATACTTGGTAAAGTAGAGGAACAGAAAAAAAGAGAGAGAGCCTCAGTGAGATGGATTGACACCGAGGTGGCAACCATGGGCTCAACCACACCAACCATTATGAGGCAGGACAGACGATGTTTCAGTCATTCAGTCATGCACGGCATCACTACAAGCTGACTTAAACCTCCAGCCTTGCACCCAGCAGCCCAACACCTGAGCTATAACACCACCAGAGAGTAGATTTTTAACGAGACTTTAGCATTATGATGAATATATAAAGCAAACAAACTAAAGTTCTTGAGAAAGAGGTTTTGACCCAACCATTCAAAACAACTCACAGACATCATGTTGATTCTGACTTACAGGGAACCCCACAGGAAAGTGCAGAACTGCCCCTGAGGATTCCATAGACTGTAATTATGTATGGGAGTAGAAAGTCAAGTTATTTCTCTCTAGGAGCAGCTGGTGGTTTAGAAGTACTGACTTTGCAGTTAGCAGCCTAACCTGTAATGCCACCAGGCTCTTTATTATAACTTTCTGTGGCTTAATCCTGTGAATTCTAGATTCTTCTGTATTGAGCAATTTTACTCTCATATACAGCTGCTGTCGGTTCTTCAAATTTGCCTAGAGAAAACATGTAGATTATCTTTTGCTATTTAATTTTTATAGCCTTTACAAGCCATATATTTTTTAACCTAACAAGAAGGTTCTTTAATACGATGTGGGTCTATGCACCCATGCTAACGGTCCATGCAGGAAAAAAAAAGAGGAATAAGTACTGAACCATTCTGTTATCCCTGCATAGGATGAAAGCCAAGGAGCCTAGGTTCTAGCCTCTGTTTTACTAGGTTGCTCAGTCAAGTCTTGGAGATTATTTTTCCCAACTAGAAAATAAAAAATTAAAAAATGGAGCCCTTCAGCTTATTTTCAACTTTACATTTTGGTGAATCCAATATTAACGCTTCAGCAGGCACCTAAGAACACCATTATTGCATGGACAGCTTGGACCAACAACTGCAGTGGTAGTACCTTACACCTTAAAAGCGCTAGCCTCAGAAATACCTATCATAAATAAAATTGTTCAATGTAACTGTGTTTTTGAAGAAAACAAATATCTTCAAGTTACCCCAATTTAGAAAAGAGCATGATAGTAGTGGGGGTAACACAATCTGTTATAAGTTGCCAACCAGAAGCAGCAAGCAGTATGGCATTTATATGAATCTGAATTCTTCCTCCATTATAAAGACTTACCTAAATGGAAGCAAAAGTTTCTTGACAACTTTTTAAAACAGTTCTTTACTAGCTTTCTCAGGAATGATTCTTAAGCAAAAGGGTGTGGAGCATTTAATTCTAAGTATAGCTGGCTTCACTCCTTGGCAAAGATAGCGCTTTGCTTTATGGAGGACAAGACCTCACCTGTCCTTAAGTAATGCTTCCAAGGGTTTGTCAGGGCCTCACCCTCCCCGTTTCCCTGGCTCCACAGTGTCTTCCCCAGATTTAGTTCATAGCTGAGAAAATCAAACTGCAGGCAACTGAAAAACAATCGTGGTAAGATGAATTATTACATGGGACAGTACTAAAATAATTGCTATTCTGTTAAAAATTAATGCAAGATGCTAACCACAATGTGAAGAGTCCTCCTAGGGATATCAGGCAACCAAATGTAGGGAAAATGCAAGATAAATACCAGAAGAGCTAAAGTCGAATAGGGCATTTGGTAAAAATCTTTGGCAAGCTGTGTAAGACTGTAGGAGAGGGGAGGGGTACAAGGCTCTTTAACTTAGAGCTAAGATTTTGCCAGAGGCTGCCATTATTTTAATCATTTCAACGTCATTTTCTAAATTATTTTTTTCTTCACGACTGTTCATAAGTAGTGCTGAATCATCAGGATTAATTCCTCCTCTGGATTTTTCTAATCTTTTTTCTTCTAAATGAGCAAATTAACATCATGCAACAGAGCTTAATGTCTAAAAATAACTTCCATGTTGAAAGAAAGTGGTACAAGCTTGCTGAAGTCCACATTAACTGGTATAATTGCACCCTTTGTATTTTAAGCATAATTACCAGCCCCACCTTGCCCTGCCTCTAACAGGGCAAAAGAAAACAAACTACAGCAAAATCGCAACCAGTTGTCTTAGTGGAGTAATGAAACACTGCATAAAAATTTCATGGTCCTTTAATATATATCTATTTATTTTAGATGGACAGGTAAATTGACAGATAATTGTGTGTACCTGATTTACTGAGGTATTATGGGAAAACATATTGGAAGAGTTGCTATGAGTAAATAGAGATTATCTAAGATGGAAAGCTAAGCCAAGTGAAGGGCAACTTGAGCCATGATTTATTGTTGTTGGTCCAGTGTCTCTGTTTTCCCTGCACAGCACCTGGAATCCATGCAGGTAATTAGACACTTGAATGACTAATATAATACTTGACAGATTTTTTTTTTTTTGGCATCACTGCCCTTGTGGGAGTAGGAAGCCCAGCCTTGCTCTTGGAGAGCTGTTGCTGGATTCAAACTGCCAACTCAGTGGACCGCGGTCCCACACACAACCACTACACCACCGGGGCTCAGCCTACTTGATAGATTTTAAAAACAAAGTCTGATGTATTCAAACAAAAATACATCTACCAAAAAATTCTTCACAAAAATTTTTTATTAAAGCAATTGAATGATCCGTCCATCGATGATTTATACTGACCAGCTCTAATCTACATTAAATTGCATCAAATATGTTTATTTCAATAATTAATTTTATATCATAGAAATGTCACTGTGCTGTGTCCTACATATTGTCACCATAAGTTAGATCAATTTTCAATATCAACTGTCTCATAACTGAAAGAAAAAATATTCAAATTAATTTGATATATATATACTATATTTTCTAATAAAGTATTGTCCTTTCTGTAAACAAAAATTAGGCCTTTTCCAAAATCCATTCATAAGAGGCTTAATTCTTTTTATCTGGATGTAAGAGTTTACCAAGAAAAAGTAAAATAGCTGAGCCCCGGTGGCGTAGTGGTTGTGCGCAGGACTGTGGCCCACTGGGATGGAGGTTCGATTCCAGCTCCACGGAGCAAAGGCTGGGCCTCCTACTCCCACCACCCGAGGGCAGTGATGCCTCCCCCCCCCAAAAAAAAAAAAGAAAAAGTAAAATAAAGAACAAATAAATTTTTAAAAGAGGAGACAAATCACTTCTATATTTTCTTTTATTCTTGCTAACTGTAAAACTCCTTATCATTATTTAAGTTTGAAAACCTTTCTGAATTCTAGACTAAATATAGCCAAAGGAGCTATTTGGTACACTAAAAATGAAGTGATTTAGAGAGACAAAGAAAAACTCCATTCCTGTTTTTTTTCAAAGTCTCTATGTGGCCTTAGATTTCCTACAACTTTACACTTCCCCCCCAAAAAGCACATTGTTCTCAAAATTATTTAGAAAAATACAAATGAATTTGAGGTATCCTATAACATGGCACATAAAGCCAAAGAGTAACTTCTTTAAAATGTGTTAAACCTATTTTAAGAAGTCTCATCATCCTTTCCTCTATGGAACTTATCTGTCTATACTTCTTCCAAGACAAATCTATTTGTCCTTTTGACAGTTCAAGGTTCTTTCAATAGTCTTTTGCAGCACCATAAGTCAAAAGCATTGGGGGTTTTTTTTGTCTCCTTTATTCACTATCCAACTTTCAGATGCAGATGAGGCAATTTATACATGGCTGTGTTGGGCTCACCTTAGTCTTCAGAGTAACCACTTATGTGCATGTCACCACTGTAGAGAGGCCTTGTGCAACACATGTACCTAAAGCAGTGTGCTGTTTGATCGCTTGACTGCTGCTCCATGAGCATTGATGGTGAACCAAGCAAGACAAAATCCTCGACAACTACAATCGCTCCTTCGCATGATGTCCAATAACGAGAACTATGGTATTCATCACATTGAGTTGTAATCCAGACTGAAGGTTACAATCCTTGGTCTTCACCAGCAAGTGGGAATCTTTCTCACTTTCAACAAGTATGGTTGTGTTATCTGCATATTGCAGGCTGTTAGTAAGCCTGCCTCTCAATCTGATGCAGTCATTTTCTTCATATAATCCTGGTTCTTTGATTACTTCCTCAGCTTCCAGATTGAATAAGTGTGCTGAGATTCTCCAACTCTGTTGCTCACCTTCTCTGATTTTAAACCATGCAGAATGTTTTGGTCTAGTCCCACAACTGTCTCAGGACTCATGATTAAGTTTGACAGGAGTACTAGCAAGGGTTCTGAAATCCCCACTCTTCTTAAGGCTATCTATGTTTTATTATGAAGCTCAAAGTTGAAGGATTTTACGTAATCAGTAAAATACATGTAAATATCTTTCTGGTGGTCTCTGCTTTCTGATAAGATCTATCTGACATCAGCAATTATTTCCCTTTTTCCATGCCCTTTTCTAAATCCAGCTGACCCGCTGGTAGCTCCTACAGCAATGTATTGCTACAACATTGTTAGATGATCTTTGGTAAAATTTTATCTCCCTGTGCTATTGATATTGTTGACTGTTGAGCATTCGTTCTGTTGGGCAATCTTTCTTTGGAACGAGTATAAATATGGATCTCTTTAAGTCAGTTGGAAAAGTAGCTGTCTTCCTGTCATAGACAACTAAGTGCTTCAAGGGCATCTTCAGCATATTGAAGCATTTCAATTGGCAGTCTGTTAATTCGTGAAGGCTTCTCTTTAACTAGTGCTTTTAATTCAGCTAGAGGAGCCCCGGTGATGTACATGTTGGGCCTCGTCAGTAGTTCAAACCCACCAGATGCTCCTCAGGAAAGACAAGGTGAATTTCTGCTCCAGGAAAGAGTTACCCACAAGGGAGGCTCTGAGTCAGCATTTTCCTGATGTCGGTGAGTTCTGAGAGAGTGAGCTCAGCGTGAACATTGACCAGGAGCTTCTAGTGGATCAGTTGGATTCAGAAAAGGGCATGGAAAAAGGGAGCTAAATGCTGATGTCAGATAGATCTTATCCGAAAGCCGAGACCACCAGTACCATTAGTTCTTGCTTATATTCTGCCTCCTGAAACAGTAGACCGTGGCCTAGTTCTTGTTGGTACAATATCTCTGTGTATTCCTTCCATTTGTTTGGGATGCTCCTTGTCTCATTAAATACTTTGTCCACAGCCTCTTTATTGGAACTCAAAGCTTGCTTTTTCTACCTGCGTTTTTTTTCAGTTTAAAATAAATTGAGCTTGCTCTTCCTTTTTGGTTTTCTAACTCTGCTTTTGTATACTTCATTATAATACAATATATACTTGAACATAAACCAACCCAAATATCAGCCAAGACACCTAATTTTACCACAAAAACTGCTGCAAAAATATTCTGGAAATGATCACTGAACACAAAAGGGGTGCATAAGAAGCAAATGTGGTGAAGAAAGCTAATGTTGCCCAACTATCAAAAGATAAAGCATCTGGGGTCTTAAAAGCCTGAAGGTAAGCATGCGGCAATCTAGCTCAGAAGCAACAAAGACCACGTGGAAGAAGCACACAAGCCTATGTGATCATGAGGTGTCGAATGGATCAGGTATCAACCATTAAAGAACTAAAAAATAGGCCATTATAAATGAGGGAGAGTACAGATTGGGGACTCAAAGCCCATGTGTAAGTGAAGCAACATCCCCTTGCAGAAGGGTCATGGGGAGGAAAAGAGCCAGTCAGAGTACAGTGTAGGGATGATGAAACATGCAACTTTCCTCTAGTTCTTCAATGCTTCCTTGCCCTCACTATCATGATCCCATTCTACCTTACAAATCTGGTTAGAACATAAGATGTACATTGGCTCAGATAGGAACCCAAAATACAGGGAATCTAGGACAGATGATCCCTTCAGGACCAGTGGTGAGAGTGGCGATACTGGAAGGTGGAGTAGAAACGGGGAACCAATTACAAGGATCTACATATAACTGCCTCCCTGGGGTTCAGACAACAGGGAAGTGGGTGAAGGGAGACATTTGACAGAGTAAGATATAACAAAAAGAAAATAATTTATAAATTACCAAGGGTTCATGAAGGTGGGGAGAGTGAGAATGGAGGGAGAAAATGAGGAGTTAATGCCAAGGGCTTAAGTAGAAAGAAATTGTTTTGAAAAATGTACAAATGTGTTTGCATACATATAATGGATGGTTGGATGGATTGTGATAAGAGTTGCATGAGTCCCCAGGAAAATGATTTTTTTTAATTTGCTGGAAAAGCAACTTATGTGTGTGTGTGTGTGTGTGTGTGTGTGTGTGTATATATATATATATATATATATATATATACACTGTATTTACCATCTTCTGGGGCTTCTCTTTGATATTTTTTTATTCAACTCTTTGACTTCATCCTATTCTTCATTTGTTTTAGCTGTTCTATGATTAAGAGCAAGTTTCAGAATCTCTTCAGGCATCCACGCTGATCTTTTGTTTCTTTCTTATCTTTTTAATGACCGCTTGCTTTCCTTATGAATGATTTCCTTAATGTCATACTAGGGCACATCAGATCTTTTGTCATTAGTGTTCAATGCTTCAAAACTGTTCTTGAAATGCAGATGGGAATATACCCAAGGTTGCATTTTTGCCCCTGTGGTCTTTTTTCAATTTCTTTTAACATGAACTTACATATGAGCAATTGGCTGTCCATTCCACAGTCATACTCTGCCCTGGTTTTAGCTTCTAGTATTGAACTTCTTCATTATCTCTTCCCCCATCCATAGCCAATTTGATTTCTATGTATTCCATCCAAGGAAGTCCCCTGTGTAGAATAGCCTTTTGTGTTGTTAAACAAGGGTATATGAATAAATTGTTGATCTTGAAATTTTTCTTATGCAAATCCAGCTTCATTTCAATTACCAAGACATGACTCCTTCCTCATTATCTCCAATTTTTTTCACCAAAATCACTAATAATTATAGGTGCATCTTGAACCATTTCATGCTGAAAACATTGATAGAATTCTTCATTTTCTGCACTCTTATAAACTTAATCTCAGAAACCCACAGTGTCAGTTAGACTCTGTTCTGTAGGCCTCTGATTCACAATATACTCGATGGAAGCAAGCATGGGTTTTTGTAGCTTTAGTGGTTGGTGCATTAATTTAAATAATAATTGTATTGACTGAATTTCCTTGCATTGAGATAGACAGTATCCAATCACAGCACTGTCATTCAAAATAGATTATGAAATGTCCTTTTTGATGATGAATGAAACCCCATTCCTCTTGGAACTCTAATTCCTGATATCTAAATGATATGGCTTTCTGAAAATGGCATATAGCAGTCTATTTCAGCTCACTCATGCCCAAAATGTCGATCTTTATATGTTCAATTTCAATTCTTACAACTTACAATTTTTCTAGATCCATACTTCATACATTTCAAATTCTAATTATATACTTGCAATTGTTTCTTCTCATTCTGAATTATGCCCTATCAGCAAACAAAGACCCTGAAAGTTTTATCCCCACATGTTTTAGTCCATCATTCTGCTCAATTCTACTTTGAGAAGGCAACTCTTCATTCATATTTGGAGTGCCTTCAACCTGAGTGACTCATCTCCTGGCATTATCTGTGACAATTTTCTGCTTCTATTCACGATGTCTTTAGCGCTTGACAATGTTTTGTTATTGTTGTAAGGTTTTTAGTGACTAATTCCACAGAAGTAGATAGTCTACTCCTTTGTAGTCCATTCTTAATGTGGGAGCTCTGCTAAAACCAGCATCACAGCAAAACACAGTATAGCAAACTGACAGACAAAGGGTTGTCTACTGCACTAGACTTCTCCAGAGTGTAAGGATCAAAGATGCTTTACTTTGAGGAGGAAGGTATGCCAGACTCTAGTCATGGTATCTTCAATCACTTCATATACATGTGACAGCTGGACAATGAACGAGGGAGCCAGAGGAGAACCGATACATTTGAATTATGGTGTTGGTGATGAATATTGAAATTATCATGAACTGTCAGAAGAACAAATAAGTATCTTAGGAGAAATACAAACAAACACATGTGTTATCAGAAAAGACCAGTGTCTAAAGAGGAGCACAGTGCTTGGTAAAATGGAGTGATTATGAAAAGTAACAAAAAATAAATTTTCTTCTACTCTCTTAACAGGAAAACTAAGAAGAACCTTGATGAGGTGGACTGACGTGCCATGGCTACAACAATGAGCTCAAACATCAGAATAAGTGTGAGGGTGCTTAAGGATGGGGCAGTATTTCATTGTGTGGCATGTACAGCATCTGTTGGAACCGATGGCACAGGACCATGCAATGTTTTATTCTGTTATAGATAGGGTCACGATAATTTAGAACCAACTTGATAGCACTTATCAATATCAACACTGAAGTCATTGTCTGTGCTGCATAATGCTCACCTTATGTCCAAAACACATAAGATATTGCTAAAGACCATAATAAAAAATTTTTTAAATTTCTGAATACACTGTGACTTAGCAACAATAAAAATCCACATAGAAGATTAGAAAAAGAACCACCATGTCCGCTCTCTAAAGGTGTGGCAACAGGAAAGGAAAATATTGCTAGCTCTTCTGCAATAAATGAATAAATGTGAGACGGAGAACTATTTTGTGGGAAGGTAAGAAAATAGTTTGGGGAAATAAATATACAGTAGGAAAAACAGTGGCTGAGATCATCCTGTCTTAACAAGTATTATGCTCTCTTATTAAACAAACACTTCGGAAGAGTCATGTAGGAACTAATCCCTCTCTTTGGATCACTTTCTATTCCTTGTCATACAATAAAATTGCTAATCATATCCTTCTGGGTGCTTATATGTGCCTTAACTGCACTTAAATTATCTGCAAAAGCAGGCATTTGTAAACAGAAATCTTTGCACAATGATAGTGAGATTTTTAAAATCTCTACTTAATGAAATATCAGTCAAAAGATAGGAATCTAAAATATTGCCAGCTATCTGATAAATGTGAACTCATTAAGAATAATATCATATTAATAGAAGAGAACAATTCACCTCATGAAATAATTGCTGTCATGAATAATATGGGGCAAAAAAGTTAAAATTCAAATTATAGAATAACATTTTCAAGGCCTGAGAAGAGAATGGATAGATATTTTTCATTGTTGCCTCATTCTATATTCCGGCATTTTGGTTTGTTTTTTGTTTTTTTGTTTGTTTGTTTGTTTGTTTTGTTTTGGGGCATCACTGCCCCCCGGCGATGGGAGTAGGAGGCCCAGCCCTTTGCTCCTATGGAGCTGCTGCTGCTGCTGAAACTGAATCTCCATCCCAGTGGGCCACTGTCCCACGCACAACCACCATGCCACCGGGGCTCAGCCCTATTCTGGCATTTTGATAGAAGAACAAAACATATTTATGGCACTTAAAAGAAAAAATAATACTTATTTGAACTTATTGTCATATAACAATAAATCATTTCTAGAGGCTGAATTTATTAAGTTTGCTGATGAAGAAGAGATTCCACGCATAGCTACCATTAATTGTCTGGGATAGAAATGATCTGTCAACAATGTTCCCATGACTTCAGACCCTGGAACTCTCATGCGATTTCTTCTTTTTCATTGGTCTTTCCCAAATCTTTGAAAACCAAATTTAAAAGAGTCACAGAATTACCAAGCAATATCTTAACATTCTTTTTTCATTTCTGCTAGTCTGAAATGAAGCTTTCCAATATTTATTGTGAAGGTTTTGAAAAAATCCTATGCCCCAGATATAGTCTTAGATTCAGAAAACTAAAAGAAATTCATTAACATCAATGTGCAACTACAAAGGAAAATTCAAATTTATTTCAATAATTGTCTTTGACTGTACCTATGAAAATATACTCCACACATATGTACTTATCCTGTGACCTCTCCTCATTTTTCTCATCTGGTTTTGGGTTCTGCTTTCCAAGCAAGATTGATTAAGCATTGAGCAAGATCGCAGAGGAGGTTTAAACAATAATGATAGTTATTCAGACACACTTCCTGTTAAAACATGCCCTAGAAAACAGAACTATAAATTTTGGTAGCCTGATATTCTACCCTTGTTAACTTGCATTAGACATACTACTGGTCTTCTCCAATTCCATTCTATTTGCATGATGTATGAATCAAAATTCCAGCAAGAAACAGATGCATGCTCACATTGGGACAATTTGAGAAAGGTTTATCACAACAGAGCTATGGACAGAAGTGAGAATATAGAAGGGAGAGAGTAACAAAGCTGAACTTGTGTCAGTGAGTCAATACCTCTAGAACCAAAATGATAAGGGGAGGGAGCGATTACTGAAATCTGAGGGGAAGGGATATGAGTGGCCTATCAAGAAGAGTACTTCCAGATCCAGAAGACTTGACAGGAAGATCACAGTTTTTTGCTTCCCTTGTTTTCCAAGCCAAAAAAAAAAAAAAAAGCTTTAAGGTCTAAAAGTCTTGATGGATCAGTAAATAGTGGTGTCCTTAAAAAAAAAAGAAAATAGTGGTGTCCTACAGTTTGCCAAGAAGACATGAGAATGAATCCCTCTGGATTTCATACAGGGACTCCTTACTGGACAAACATAAACAAAAGCCCAAGTCACAGAAGCCAGTTGATAAAGTTAAAAGGAGCTCTGGGAAGCAAAGAGCAGGGTAAACCAGTAAAACCAGTTGTTGAGGCAGTGATTCTGACTCATGAGTAAAAAAAACTGTGCTCCAAAGGATTCCCAGAGACTGACTTTTTGGAAGTTGATCGCCAAACTCTCTTTCCAAAGTGCCTTGGGGGAGAATCAAACCTCTAGTCTTTCACTTAACAAAAGAATAAAGACTGTATCTAAAGACCTAATTAGAAAACCAACACATAATTAGACTCCTCTGCCAATATTCTCTCCTTAAGACACAAACATGTTCACTCATCTGACCAGGTTTTTTCCCTAGAATGCTATACTTTCATTCATGTATTTCATTCTTAGATTTTCTACATTAGATTTTAAAGTGATGAAAATCTGAAAATGTCAGTACTATTTATAGGGAAGTAGAGGGGAAAATGAAGTAATATTTTTGAATACTAGTCTCTTTAAGCCCAGAATAGTCAGTAGAGGTGTAAAGAAAATGCAAGAAAAGAAAAAAAAATCTTCTGAACTAACTCAATAGACATTGTGATAAAAGGAAAAAGTATTAAAGTCATCAAGGATTTCCATTTATTTACATCCACAATCAAAGCTCATGGAAGGAACAGTCAAGAAATCAAATGAGGTATCATACTGGGGAAATCTGCTTCAAAGACCTCTTAAATTGTAAATCAAGAATATCACTTTGATGACTAAGGTGTGTGCCTGACCCAACCATGGAATTTTCAGTTGTCTCATATCAATATGAAAACTGGATGTTGAATAAGAAAGATCACAGAAGAATTAATATATTTAAATTTTTGATCTTAGCAAAGAATATTACAATTTTCAGACTTCCAGAAGAGTAAAATCTGTCTAGGAAGAATGATAGCCAGAGCATTCCTTATAAGTGGGGATGGGAAGATAGTGATTCATGCACTTAGGACATGGTATCAAGAAGGACTTGGTCCTAGAGAAGACCATCATGCTTGGTAAAGAGAGCATCAGGAAAAAGGAGACAGTCCATTCATGAGATGGATTGATGATATGACGGCCGTCATTAGGGTCTCAAGCACCATGAAGATAGTGTAGAATCAGGCAGTATTTCTTGCGGATGTCAGCAGGGTCTGCAATAGTTGAAATAACATCACCGACATTTAGCAGCAGCAAAAAGACGATTTAATCTCATTTATCCTTCAAACTGATCCCATGACTTATAAGTGATTACCTATATGTTACTGAAAAAAATGCTCAAATAGCTTATAACTTCCTTAAATAAAACAAAAAATACAAGATGAATCCTTGAATTTGAGCCTGTATGATTCCAAAACCCACCCAGCATATATTTCATGCTGCTTACAGCTCCCACATATAACTAGAAAGATGTCGATGTGCTCTATTGCGAAGGTGCTTGATTGTATAGATCATAACAAACTATGGGTAGCCTGTAAAAGTATGGGAATTCCAGGACATGTCAGTGTGCTCTTGTAGAACTTGGCCATGATCAAGAGGCAGTGGTGAGAATGGAGGAAGGGAAACACTTAAGCACTTAAACCCAAACTAGTTTAACATTTTCCTGACAGCAGAAAAGAACCAAACTCACCCCAAAGGACACTCATCATCATCAATGAAATTCTCATCATAATGACCCTATGAGACAGGGGTAAATCCATAAACATTGTGATAAATGGAGAAAGTACTGAAGTCATCAAGGATTTCCGTTGTTTCCATCTGTGTGAGTTTCTAAGACTGTAGCACTTTGTAGGAGTAGAAAAGCTCAACTTTCTCTGGAAGAGCAGCTGGTGGTTGCACCGCTGGTAACAAACATTGTTAGCTTTCTCCCACGACATGACTGGGCGTTTCTAACTCCTGACCTTGCAGTGAGCAGCACTGACACATAACCCGCTAAGCTCCCAGAGTCTATGAAAGATGTGAAAAAGAAAGATTAGTTGCACTGGATCCAAAGTCTATGGGGTAGAATATTGAAGAGAGAATCAGGGAGGTGAAAAGGGTTGGTTTAGAAGCAGCTCTCTGACAAAGAGAAAGGATACATTGAAAGAGAGATTAAACCCAATCTCTTCATTCTTCTCTCCCTTGTCTTGTTGAGCCAGTCCAGCCACTTTTCAGTGCCTCTGGACTTTGTACCTGAGGTTTCTACTCTTCAAAGGAAGCATTTTATAATGCCCACAGTGATGCAATGCCTCACCCTTAATAACACCTGCAGCTGCCTTCTATCTTTCCCTTCTCCTGCCTCCTGTCAGGTGGCAGTGTGCACTGGACGATTGACTGTAGATTCACTAATGATTACCCTGAGGGCCCATGACTCTGTCAGTTGCCCCTCCTTTGTACACGTGTGCTGCCACAGTAAAATTAAAAGTGCACCTACTCAGGGTGGAGGATGTTGTTTCCAAGGACTTCACATCTTGATAACATTAAATGAACTAGTGGCTCAAGACCGACATAATGATTTCATAAGAATGCTTAAAGCGTTTGTGCTATCAAACGCCAAGAATCTATTTGCCTAGAGGACAAGCAGAACACAAATTTGTGAAATTCCTTTTTTGCTTTAACCCTATCATGAATGACTTGTTTTCTGCCGTGAATGTTTTGTTGGTACTGTTTTTCAATAATGGAAAGCACGATTAGATCAAGATAAATAATCTGGGAGGCAATCATGAATTTTTGATATAATTATGTAAGACACATATGCTGTAAGTGGAATCTGGTGATAGAATTGATAGTGTGAGTTGAATTTCTACAGATTTACAAAGTCATGCAAGTCCGTGCAAGGCAGTCACATGTGCTATATCTAAGAGAGTGGCTTCCTAAGAAACTGATAAAACTGGCTGGTGATATGTGTTCCATGAGTCATCAAAGGATTAAGTAGCAGCTCTTTTTTTTGTTTTTTCGTTTTGTTTTGTTTTTGTTTTTTTGGGGGGGGGCATCACTGCTCTCCGGTGGTGGGAGTAGGAGCCCCAGCCCCACTGCTGGAATTGAACCTCCGTCCCAGTGGGCCGCAGTCCCGCACACAACCACTACGCCACCGGGGCTCAGCCCTGCAGCTCTTTTTTTATATATAATTTTTTTTCAATGATTTCATTAGGAGCTCTTGCAGCTCGTATAACATTCAATACATCATTCGTATCAAGCATATTTGTACACATGTTGTCATATTCATTTCCAAATACTTTCTACTTGGGCTTCTCTTTCCCCCTTCCTTTTTTTTAATGAATCATTTTATTGGGGGCTTATACTATTTCCATCGTAATCCATACATACATCAATTGTATGCAGGCCCTATTTGCACACTTGTTGCCATCATCACTCTCAAAACATCCTCACTCCACCCAAGCCCCCAGTACCAGCTCCCCATATTCCCCTCCCTTCCCTCTATCCTCTCCCCTATGAACCTTAATAATTTATAACTTGTTATTACTTTTCACATCATACACGATCCAATGTGTACCTTCACTCACTTCCCTTTTGCCCATGCCCCAGAGAGGAGGTTATATGTAGATCCCTGAAATTGGTTTCCTCTTTCTATTCCACCATCCCTCCACCTTCCCACTATTACCACTCCCACCACTAGTCCTGAGGGAACATCTACCCTAAATTCCCGTGTTTCCAAGTCCAGTGTACATCCCCTGGCGAAGCTGGATTTGTCTGGTAGAATTGGGATCATGACAGTGGGTGGGAGGAAGCATTTGAGAACTAGAGGACTGTAGCATAGTTCATCGTTACTACACTGCATCATAACTAGCTCATCTCCTCCCTGCAACCCCTCTGTAAGAGGATGCCAGTAGCAGCTCTTCTTGAGATGACTGAGCTACTGAATTGTATGCTCTGTGAATTCTGTGTCAATAAACTGTGCAAAAGGGGAATTTTTATAAAAAGGATTAAGTAGGCATCAAGTAATAGTTTGGATCATAAGTGAGAAAATCCACACATCTACTTGGAGGCAAAATGCCCAACAGGGAATGAGTAGCAAAAAAAGGTTAGGGAGCTATGCTCCCTGTGTTCTCCTCCTCCTCCTCCCCCTCTTCCTTTTCTTCTTTAGCAAGCCCAATGCTCTTCTTATTAGCCTTCTCAGAGTGCTCCTTTTTTTTGGACAGAACCAGAATCTCTAAAAACAGAACACAAAGAACCAGCTTCCAGGGCTGGGCAGCCACTCCCTGAGTCAGTGAGGAAGCGGCAGCAATGCTTTTATTTGTTACTCCAATCCCACAGTTGTCATAAGGCCAAACCTTCTCCTAGCTTTTTTCAATTTCCATGCTGAATTCTACAGAACTTATTTGTGAATGCTCTGTTTACCCAGCAAGCCTTTTTGCTTGAGCTGTGAAATCATTTCAGACAGCTAAGTGGATGAAGAGCTTAAAATAGGTTGGTCTTTATTCTTTATCAGCTTAAAACTGCCAACAAGCAGCCAACTTGGGCTTTAGATAATTCAGAAACTCTTTTGAACTATTTATACTTTCTTTATCATCCATAGAATGATTTAATTCGGAGCTAACTAAGATAAAAAATATTCTATTTGAATCATTGAAAGTTAAAAAAAAATCTAGATTTGCTAGGCCTCCTTAACTGATTCAAATGGTTCAGAAATAAAGAATTTGTAAATTGTTTTTAAAATGAAGGGTCACTCAGAGTACTTTCTATAAAATTCATATACATTGCATGGAGAACAATATTTAAAATATTACTACTAAATTCCAGTTTATACATGCATGCATTTATTCCAAACAAAATGCTTACATGTGGTTCTGCAATAAGTGGATGCATGATTCCTTCTGTCATAAGAACTGAAGAAAATTCATTTTTGAGCTCCTTTTGGCACTTAATTCAATGATAAATAAAACTGCTCTTGGCTAGACTTATATATTATTTTTTATAAAATAAATATACTTTATATTTCCTATAGGTTCCTATCCATTTAATAATCCCATGAAAACCTACTAATAATATATTCTGTTATTAACCTATTTTGTTTTCTTTTGTTGCTTCATCTTGCAATGTCTCACTTTTTTGTACATATTATTGTCTCTGCAAGTCTACCTAGATAAGATAGACTGGATGAACAGTCTAGAGGAGAAAAAAATGGGACTAATGGTTCCAGTGGGACATGGGACAGGGGGGGAGGGGGGAAAGAAGATGGTGTTGACCAAGCCAGAGATAAGGGAACAAGAAGTGATCCAAAACCAGTGGCAAGGTGGAAGTGAAAGACTTGATAAGGATTGTTCAAGAGCAATGTAGCCAAAAAAAATTAGTGAAACCCAAATCAAGGCTGAACATGATAGTGGGACAAGAGGAAAGCAAAAGGAAAGAAAGAAAAGATATAGGAGGCTAAGGTGATTTATAGAGGTCTAAATTTAGGCATGTACATGGGTAAATATATTTACATACGATGATGGAGAAATAGATCTTTGTGTATATACTTATAGGGTTAGTATTAAGGCAGCAGATGTACATTGGGCCTCCACTCAAGCATATCCTCAATGCAAGAACATTTTGTTCTATTAAATGGGCATTCCATGATTCTCACATTTCTGACACGATCGCTGAAGACAAATGTATACATAAGCAAATGTGGTGAAGAAAGCTGATGATGCCCAGCTATCAAAAGACATGGCATCTGGGATCTTAAAGACGTGAAGATAAACAAGTGGCCATCTAGCTCAGAAGCCCCAAAGCCCACATGGAACAAGCACACCAGCCTATGTGATCACAAAATGTTGAAGGGATCAGGTATCAGGTATCAAAGAACTAAAAATTATATCATTATAAATGATGAGGAATACACATCAGGGACCCAAAATCCATCCTTAGGTGAAGCAACAATCCCTTACAGAAGGGTCACAGTGAGAAGAAGAGTCAATCGGGGTACAGTGTAGCAACAATGAAACATGACACTCTCCTCTAGTTCTTCAATGCTTCCCCCCCCTCCCCCATCATGATCTCAATTCTACCAACAAATCTGGCTAGGCCTGATGATGTATACTGGTACAGATAAGAGCTAGAAACGTGGGGAATCCAGGGCAAATGACCCCTTCAGGACCAGCGGTGAGAGTGGTGATACCAGAAGGGTGGAGGGAAGGTAGAGTAGAAAGGGGGAACCAATTTCAAGGATCTACTTATAACCTCCTCTCTAGGGTACAGACAACAGAGAAGTGAGTGAAGGGAGACATTGGACAGTGTATGATATGACAAAATAATAATTTCTAAATTATCAAGGGTTCATGAAGGAGGCAGAGCCAGGAAGGAGGGGGAAAAAATGAGGAGCTAATATCAAGGGCTTAAAGAGAAAACAAATGATGGCAACAAATATACAAATGTGCTTTGCATACAATGGACGGATGCATTGATTGTGATAAGAGTTATATAAGCCCTCAATAAAATGATTTTTTAAAAAAACACAGTAAAGACAGAGGAGTGGCAGGAGAGGATGGGGAGAAATGATGAGAAAAGAATGAAGATGAATACAAGAAGCAATGAAAACAAGAAGATGTTCTGAAATGGACTGTGGTGATGATGGCACACGTTTTCTTAATGTGACTGAACAACTAAAATGTTTGATATTTGAAGCACATACCAAAAAGATTTTTCTTAAAAAATATTTTGTTTCATGAAACAAAGCATGAACTGAAAAAAATCTGCTGCTTCCTCACTTTAATGATAAGAGAAATCATACTTAAGCTAATACCTAACTGGTCCTTATATTTAAATAAATAGATGATTTTCTACCACCTGTCAAAAGCTTTTGAGAGAAATCTTGCCTCAGACCTGGTTTCATGTTACTTGTTTCCTCTCATCACTGCATACATAAAAAGAGGTCAGAATCACCATGTTTCTCAGAAAACACATAGAAAAAGGGCCAGTTAGGATTATCCATGACTGGAAGTAAGCAATAATAACAGGTTTTGACAATACACAGGATCTGCCTAAAGAAAAATGTCATTATTCTCACTTTTATTAATAATAGTCTTCAGGAGGAAAAAAAACTATGAATCACTTAGACATAAGAGAAGCAATAGGAAATTGGCTAGCTACTGCCATGAATAGAAGTAGCTTAATATTTTGTTTGCACATGTTCACTTAGCCTATGAAGCAGAAGCAATCTGGATTCTATCTACAAAACCACAGAACTGTTATTTCTCTCATGATTTCCTTCAGATGTGGAATTGCTCTCTCTCGATAGATAGATAGATAGATAGATAGATAGATAGATAGATAGATAGATAGATATAGATATAGATAGATTGATAGATATCCAAATATCTATCTATATATGTCCAAATATCTTCGACCTCTGACAGCCTCAAAAGATATCACAATTGTACTTCACCATTATTCAGGGGACAAAAAGGACTATCCTGTCTTTGAAGGATGGAAGTACGATAATATGGGCATAATGTTCATTTGGTCTGTGTGTCGGTGGGGGGGGGGTGGGTTAAGTTACTTTTGTATCAATGTCTAAACTAGAATTCTTAAATACATGGGGGGGAAGACTACATTAATCAAACAAATAAGAACTTTGGTGATATAATACTGGTAGCATTTAAGTCATTGATCTTACTAGTTATCAAAGGATATGTCCTTTTTAAGTATTCACTTTTAGCATGAAGAATTATATAAGTTGATATCAGGTTTGCAGTTTTATAACTATTGATTATGATTGAGACATACTATTCTGTTGCCTTCCCCACCAGAGACAGGATGAGTTTTAGAAGTACAAATACATTAATGTAATTGAGAATTCCTAGTTCAAAGTAAAAGTAAAAGAAGGAGGAGGACTGTATGAAAGTTTTAAGCCAGAATCCCACAGAAAAAGACTTATTGGTAGGCGGCATCAAGCCTCTTCTAAACCATTGCAACTCTGTGTGCAATGGAGCTAATCGCTGCCTGATTCTACACCATCTGCACACCTGTTTCTATAGCTGAACCCACTGGGTCAGTCCATATCATGGGGACCTTCTTCTCCTTTGCAAAAGCATGATATCCTTTTCCAGGGACTAGCTCTTCTGGCAACATATCCAAAGTACATGAGACATAGTCTCCCCATCTCTGTCTCTAAGGAGTACTCTGGCCCTTTTCCTTCTCTTTCTTCTTCTTCCTCTTCTTTTTATAAAAAGGGTTATTTGGACACAATCTAAGCATCATACAGTTCAACAGTTCAATCAAGAAGTTCAATATCAAGAAGTAGCATGCATTAAATACCACAATCAATATTGGAACATTTTCTTGTACTCCTTTTTTTTTTTTTCAGGCATCACTGCCCTCAGGTGGTGGGAATAGGAGGCCCAGCCCTTGCTCCTGGGAGCTGGAATTGAACCTCCAACCCAGTGGGCCACAGTCCCGCGCACAACCACTACGCCACCGGGGCTCAGCCACTTGTACTCCTTTCTATGGTTTCCCCACATCCCCCAACTTCCTCTGCTGTACCTCCAAGTAACTATTAATACATGTACCATCTTTGTAGATTCACCCTCCTGGATTTGATATAACAAAAAAATACAAAAATGCAAATCAAAGAGTCAAAAAACTAACAACAATAACTAAATAAAATAAAGAAAAACTTCAGTTAAGAAGAAAACATAAAATATTAAAAACCAGAACAATTTTAAAATGGGCCACAGGGTAATGAGGGAAAGCAAGTGGTAGTGTTAGATTTTAACCTAGTTATATTTGTCATATCCCACTTCACAATGTGTTCAATCTGGTAGCAAGGCTATTGACATCACTGTTCTATGTTCAGAGAGGATTCACTATATTTCCCCTTCACTTATATTTGAACTGTTAGAATGTGTCCAAAATGGAATCACACCTTCCAACTCCCTAGAATAGTCTCTGTAAAATTCTCTGTCAGATGACTGAACTATTCACCCCCTCAACGATTGACCATACTTCTTCCAAAACAGATGGGTTTGTCCTATCCGCAGTCCATGGGACTTTTGCTGTCCTTCCCCTGCACCACAGTTCAATGCATGAATCCTTCTTCGGTCTCCCCGACTTAGCACCCCACTTCCACACGCATGGGAGGCCATGGGAAATGCCATAGCTTGTGCCAGCTTTGTCCTCAGAGCAGCGCCCTTGCTTTTCAGCACTCTGAAGAGATCATATGCCCCTGATTTACTCAATACGATGCATCTTTTGATCTCCTGACTGCTGCTTCCATGACCATGAATTGTGGAGCCAGCCAAGACGAAATCCTCGACAGCTTCAATCTTTTCTCTAGCTAATGTTACCTATCGTCCCAGTGGGGAGGAGTTTGGTCTTTTCTTTTGAGTTGCCATCCTTCATCTTCATCAGCAGGTACTCGAGTCCTCCTCACATTCAGCAAGTGTAGAGAAGCTAGGTAACGACGAGGAAAGACCCCGGAAGAATTGATGTAATTGGATTGTGTTGCCGGCAAAGTACCATGGAGGATGAAAAGCCAGAATGGTCCTTAGAGGAAGTGTGGTGAGGCTTTGTCCCGAGTCTCTTGGGTGTATGTGGAGAGGTCAGCCCCTAGAAAGTGGTATTGTGCATACAGGATCAACAAAAAGGAGCAAGTCTCTTGGCAAGATGGATTGACACAGTGGTTATAAGGTCACGCACAAGGACAACAAATGTAAGGAGGGCCAAGGGCTGGGCAAGGGCTTCTTCCTGGTGGACATAAGGTCACTATGAGTTGGAGCCTACTGACTGGATCTAAGACAGGCAGCAGCACATATTTAAACTAAATATTTCTAGGCCTAATTCAGAATTTGGTACAGAGACAAAATTATTTTTAATAAATGACCCGCATTATTTGCATGATCTACTACTTTGGGGACACACTTCTGCGGCAGTATGGTATAGCTCAGTTTTGATTTATTATCGGTAGGTTAACTATTTTAGCTCAAAGTCTTTATCATTCTGCTCATTCACATGATTCTCCATGATAATGTGTGCCTATACATAGTGGTGCTCTGAGTGTGCATGGTTAGGGGTGGTGGCACACACGTGAACTGTGTGTGTTGTATAATATAGTTTGTGTAATTGTAGGAGAGTGGGAAAGGTAGGTAGGGGGCATAGGTATATGTTAGAGTATTTGGAGTGGTGTATATGTGTGAGCTGTTATGTATATATGGTGTGTATAGCATAATATGGTAATTGTGTGAGAGTTTATGAGTGTGGGGGAGTGTGGGGATGTGTCTGGAGTGGCCTTGCCTATAGGTATGTGGGGACATGTGAGCAGGTATAGATGTGGGAGCTGTTGGAGACACGAGAGAGACGAGGAAGAGCACTCACATGTGCTGCCTAGGAAACAAAGCAAAACTTACTGTCATTGAGGTGATTCGGACTCACAGTGAACCTAAAGCCCAGACTAGAAATGCCTCCGTGAGTTCTGAGTCTCTGTGGAGCAGCAACTGGTAGTGTTGAACTGCTGACCTTAGATACTCAAGGATATAATTTGTACTGAAACTGTGTGATTTTAGTGGTGTGGAGAGGGCAAAGAAGGAACAAAGATGAGTTTTGAGTGAAGCTTTCTCAAGAATTACCACCTAAATTAAAATTTCATTCTTGAATGGAGTAAAATCAATATGCCTCAATTGAAAAGCACTGTGCATATTCTAAATCGTATTTTGCTTTGCAGATTAATTTTAAAAGACTTTTTTAAAGTAAGAGAATTTATCGATAAAAATGAGAAAAGTTTCTTTTTCTCAGGTATAATTCTAGGAAGAAAAACAATCTTTAGGTAGAAACTATAGCGCAACTTTCTGTTTTAAAATTCAGCTAAGATTTCCCTAATACAAGTATGTCAGTTCAGCCTAGTCCCAAAGTCTAAAGTTTTCTCAAGTGCATTTTGTCAATTTGTAGAAGCCTCTCTCCAAATCCCCATCTCCTGTTATTTTATTAGTGAAACTGATCCCATAGCAAATATAATATCTATATAAGCAAATATATTTGTATGCATGTTCTTTCACCACTATGTCTCATAATGATACATGATCTATATTTCCCTCCTTTTTCTGCTTTACCACTCCCATAATTACTTTATTTCTAAGTTCCTAAATATTTCTGTGCTTTTTCTACTGAGATACTTCAAAATATTTTCTTTATAAGTCAGTGTTATTATGATATTAATTTTTACTTTATTTTTTCTATTGCTATAGCAAGACAGAATAGAATTGTGTTTTTCCCTTCAAAATTTCTCCTATCATTTATCCAAGATAACTTCCATTTCTTTGAATAAGGCTGAATTTACTAAAAACACAGTGCTAGGAAAGGGAGGGATTAGAGGCCTGCATTTTCTAGTGGAAGTGAAGTTGGAAGTTCCTTACCTCTGGCAGTTCACCAGAAAAGCAGAAATAGTTCAAAAGGCATTGGGACATGATGTTCTCATGAGAAATGTATGTGAGCCCTGAGCTTCCCAAACTCAGAGCATTATGCTTATGCCCTGAGAACAGCCCAGAGCCCTTTCTTGACTGACTTCAAGGACAAATGAAAGCTTGAAGAGGAAGGATCTCTGAGGAATCAATAGTGCTGAAGACCAGAAGAATCCATCAAGTGCTCCCTCTCTGTAAGAACCCTTGGAGATCTTCTGAACCTCATGGGTGATCACAGCCCCTGTGGCTCTCTTGATAAGGGGTTGGAAGCAGAAGTGTTTTGTAAATATCTTATTCTAAGACTATCTGTGCAAAGTAACATCAGATTGTGTTTGTCACTATTTTTAATTGAGCTAGTTGATGTGGCCAACTTCAAAAAGAGGTTTTAGATAAAAGACCTAGAGACCAGGCTTCCATGACAAAGGAAAGATTGTCAAGACTCCAACCATATCTCTTCACTTCTCCCCAAATCCCAATATCTGCTTCTGTGGTTGCCCTTTATTCTGATAATCTCTCAAATTGTCATGCCTGGTCCACATCAGGTATCTGGAAGCACAAGCATTTTGTGTTTGGCTACTAAACAAATGGTTGGCCGTGAAGCTCGCTAAGTGGCACCAGGAAGAAAGACCTTCAACTCGCCCTTTAAAAGACAAAGTTTAGCAGAGAGGTTCAGAAAACACAA
>PVJH01017213.1:0-48389 GCA_004026705.1 Nesogale talazaci | reverse complement strand
CCAAAGATGTGAATCCAGAGAGAGAAGGTGGACGCAGAAGGTCTTTAAGTGATGGGCCCTGGATCCGAATAGCATCTCACAATTCTGTTAAGTGTCTGTGCTGCTCAATGAAACAAAAAACCGTCCCGTAGCTTCTAGCCCAGCCCAGCCCCAAGTGCTACAGCGTACGACACCATGGGCCGGGGCGGGGGGTGGGGGGGGCAGGAGGGTTCACGGTGGTGGCCTTTCAGAAACAAGTGGCCGCCTCTCTCTGCGGCTGATGCTGGTGGATTCGAACTCTGAATCTGTCAGTTAGGAGCTCAGAGCTGAGAATGCCATGCTTCCAACAGCCAGTCTGCTAACCCCACCCATACATCACGATAGACAGCATCGGAGTGCTCTGGAAAGGACTGGGAGAGGCTGGCCCAGGAGATGGAGGGCACTGCTGGGCAGAGGTGGTCAGTGACCTTTGGGCTCCCCATGGAGCTGGAGGGCATCCCCGCTCCGCCTGCATCAGTCATGTGATCCCGGGCAGGCTGGCTCCCCCATTAGGCATTTCATTCTGTGGACGGGATGAAACGGGCTTACCTGCTTGGGGCAAGTAGAACCTGCATGCGTGCCCGGGGCTCAGGGGCTATCACGAGGTCACCTACCTTGTTCCGGAGCCCAGGGCGTGGGTGCGTGTCCTTCGGGGCCACCCACCTTGTCGGACATGGCCTGCAGCTGGTTCTTCCGCTCCCGCAGCTCCTTCTGCAGCAGCTCATTCTCCATGGCCATCTTCTGCATCTGAGACTCGTGGAAGTCCATTTGTCTTTGCAAAGACGTAATCGCACCTGAGGGAGCCGAAGGAGGGGGACAGCGAAGGGGATGGGGAGAGCCAGGACGGGATGATGGAGAAAAGGAAGTCAGGGGCCAGCCCGTGTGGTTGTTCCTTCTGCAGTCCCCTCTCCTCCCCACCTGCCCCGTCAAGTTGGGACCCTCCCCTGACAATGGCAGCTCACCTGGGCTTCCCACCTGGCCTGCTCCCCTCCCCAGCCCAGCCTGGCAGCAGGGGTCCCCACCTGTGGCCAGCAAGTATCTGCTTCGGGTGATCTCCAGGTCACATTGGATCTCCTGGACCACCTGCTCGTACTCCTCCAGCCTGGCTATCAGCTCATCCTCGAACGCCTCGTCCAGCGAGAGCCGCCTCCTCCCCTGGGCCTCTTCGCCTCTCTCCTCCTGGGCCAGCTCCTCTTCCACCACCCCTTCCTCTTCCTCTTCCTCCTCCTGCTCCTCCAACAGGTCCTCCCGCACTTCCCCCTCCTCATCTGTGCCTCCTCGCTTTGTCCCCACCCCCTCTGCCTGCTTGGAGGCCTCCTCCAGGTCCTCTTCCTCCTTGCCCACTCCTCCTCCTGCTTCTCCTTCTCCTTCCAGGTCCATGCCCTTTTCCAAAGCCAGGTGATCCTCCTGCATGGGGGGGAGGGGGGCCATGCTGGGTGAGGCTGCGGAGGGGGACTTGGATAGAGGTTACATTCACGTGGGGCACGCGGGAGGGGGCTTCATGCCAGCCTGCTGTGGGGGTCCAGAGATCAGACACTGTGGCCCCTCACAGCCTCCTGCACCTGTCTGCAGAGGGGAACAGCCAGCCAGGGCAGGGCTTTAGAGAAGAAGCCTGGGAGGAGAGTGGCCTGAAGAGTCCGAGAGTCGGCACCCTCCCTGCCCGCCCACAGTCTGCTCCCAGGGCAGCAGCACCGCTCCCCCTGGCGTAACCCCCTCCCCCTCACCCCCTCCCCCATCCCGGCTGCTGCGCTTCAGGCTGCTCACCTGCCTGGATTTGGGTGGCACCTCGAGGACCTGATCCTGCAAGGCCCCCATGCGGACCTTCAGGACTTCAAACTGCTCCTGCAGCTCCTCCAGGGTCATGTACTGCCCAGGCCGGTCCTGGGTGGGGGACCCACTGTCCTGCCAAAGATCAGAGAGCCAGTGGGTCGGGGGGAGGGTGGGCAAGACAAGTGGAGGCTTCACGCTCATGAGGAAGGCCGAGGGGCCTTGTCCCAGACATGCACCAGGTACTCTGTCATCATACCTGTCTAACAGCCCCTATGGGGCCGGGAATGGGGAACACGGGGTTCTTCTTGGGTCCTCGGCACCCCAACCACTGTGTCTGGGCAGCTGGCCATCCCGGAGAATCTGCTGGCTCAAAGTCTGCCCCCTACCTTCATGCCCACCGCGAACTCAGCAGGAAGGAAGGGCTCCCGCAGGATCTACACTGCGCCCACAGGCCTGCCTCTCAGATACCTGCACTCTAGCCCTGGGCGGGCAGTACCTCCCCTCCCCGCTTTGCACAGTGACACTGAGGCCAGGCCATGGTGGTGGCCAGGATGGACCCACAAGCTTGCAGACATGTCCCCGAGACATAGGCTGTCATGCAGCTACGCCACGTCTGGGTCATCTGCCATCAGCAAGGCGACCCTTCAGGGAAGCCCTGGAATTGAGCTCAGGCCCTGGTTTTACAGGTGAGGAAACCGCGCCCAACCCACCTAGAAAGCAGCTTGAGTGTCAGTAGGATCTGCCCTGTACCCCTACATCTGGTGCGCAAGAAGCCCACAGCCCAAGCAGGACACACTGCCATCTAGCCCAGGGTGACCCACCGCGACCCTGTAGGACAGGGTGGACCTGCCCCTGAGAGTTTTCAAGGCTGCAACTCTTTACAGGAGTAAAAAAGTCCCATCTCTCTGGGACCAACGGGCGGTTTTGAACTGCTGATTCAGCAGTCCAACGCATCACTCCCTGCACCACAAAAGTTATAAACAAAAAGCAACCAAGTGTCACCACACACACACACACACACACACACACACACACACACACACACACGAGGGAAGAAGCAGAGCTAGGGCGCCCTCACCTGCCTGGTGTCATCTCAGAACTCCTTCTCTTTGTCTCATTCTGTCTACCTGACCTTGGCTCTCCAGCCAATGTACTGGGAGGCCCTAAGCCCAGCAAAGACGAGGGGGCATTCTGGGTACCTGGGGATCGGCCTGAAGGCCTAGGGGTCCAGAGGTTGCATGGGTTCTACACAGGACTGGCCTCACTGTCCGACTGGTGCTGGCTTACCTGCAGGCCTGGTGACATGGGGGTCTCCCAGACTTTGCCTTTGAACAGGTATTTGAGCTGCCTCTTCAGGGTCTCCCTCTCCTCCCGCAGGATCAGGAGCTCCTCGTCCTTCCTCCGGCTCTGCACCTCCAGTTCTGACAGGCGCTGGACCTCCTCGCTCAGCATGAACAGACAGTTGTCCTGCGGGAGGGGGACTGTCCACATGGGCCCACACCGTCCGGCGGGCTCTCCTCCCTGTCGCCTCACCAGTGGCACCGGCCGGTGGGAGCAGACTCGAAAGCCTGCAGCCGGGCTCTGTGCCCTTGTCCCCTGTGCCTAAGTGGAGGTTGGGTGGTGTCCAGGGTAAAGAGTTCCACACCGGGAGCCCCTGTGGCATGGTGGGTATGTATGAGCTACAAAGAACAATCCCATATCATTTTCTAGGCTTTACCTTGATAGATGTAAGACACAGGTCCTTTCTCCCACAGAGCCGAGGTGGATGTGAATCCTCCACCTATCAGCTAGCCTCCGAGGGCTTACCTGTTGTGCCATGAGGGGCTCCTAAGCAAAGGTCCTAAATGGGCTCAGCCAGACGCCCAGCCAGACTCTTCCCACAAAGATGCCAGTCCTCTGTGCCTCCCAACCCCCAACAACTTGGCATTGCTCCCCATGAGCCAGCCCTCTTTCAGGGGTTTGCCAGGGAGGCAGGTTCTCTGTCCCTCCCCAACCTTCAACTCCCCCGGCTCTTTAAAAATGCACATGTCGGGCTGAGCCCCGGTGTCGTAGTGGTTGTGCGTGGGACTGCGGCCCACTGGGACAGAGGTTCAATTCCAGCAGTGGGGCTGGGCCTCCTACTCCCACCACCAGAGAACAGTGATGTCCCAAAAAAACAAAACAAAACAAAAATGCACATGTCCTCAAGCGGACAGCAAGTACTTGTCACCGGCAGATATGAACTTAAAAAACAAAGCACAAAAACCACCAAGGAGGATTCTTCAGGCAGGAGGAACTCTCACAGAATTCTGGGAGGAGAGAGTCCCAGAAAACCTCCAAATGTTTGGAAGTAAAGGGATGTGCCTTGGGTCCCTGGAGAAGTGACAAAGGATTTAGAGGACACCGTGGAAGGGATGACCATCAGCATTTCCCACCATCCACCGCCAGCCAGCAGATTCCAACTCTCAGGGCTTTAGAGACTGCAACCCTTTCATCATTCCCCCATGGAGCAGCTAGCTGGTGCGTTTCAGCCATCGAGTTCAGAGCTGACTCAACAGCACCACCGGTAGGGGGTGCAGCCAAAGCTGCGACTCACACACATGTGTAGTCTTAAAAATGCATACCTCAGGAAATGAAGTTGAAACCCAGGAGAAAAGATGAGACTGCGTACTCCTATAAGGATTTTAAAGGTATTAGAAACTTTGAGGGTCCCTGTGAATCAGAATCAACTCAATGCCGGCCAGTCTGATCTCACTCACCTCGGAGGTACTGAGTTCCAAGAAACAAACTTGTGACAGTTAGTGCCTCTCATACACCCAACGGAGAAGGAATTCCCTAAGAAAGAAGCTGGCTCAGAAGAAAGCAGAGATGAGGGAAGAGATCTCTACTGTGCTGAATGGAATTGTGCTCCCCCAAAGCATGTGTCAACTTGGCTCTGTCATGATTCTCTATATTATGTAATGATCCCCCACTTCATGATCTGAATAATTGTGGGTTTTACACCCAGCTCTCGCTGATGTTAATGTCATTCTCCAAAGTTTGAATTAGCGAGATCACCACCTTAAAAAAAATACAGAAAACAATGCACAACAGAGGGACTGGACAAAACCTTAAGTCAATTTTATCATAAGACCAACTTGATCGGGCTGAGCTCCGGTGGCGTAGTGGTTGTGCGCGGGACTGCAGCCCACTGGGCTGGAGGTTCAATTCCAGCAGTGGGGCTGGGCCTCCTACTCCCACCGCAGGAGAGCAGTGATGCCCCCCCCCAAAAAAAATAAATAAAACTAACTTGATCAACCACTGGCAAGACTGATGAAGGACAAAGAGAGAACCCACAGGCTCTCAACAATGGAGCAGATAATCCCCACACATTCTTCAATCAGATTCTCCAGCTACTTAAATGTTGTCCTGCAGGTGGCATGCTCCACGCCCAGCCCCCAGGGTCCCTGTACTGAGAACCTTCCAGAGATGGAGAAAGCAAGATGCCAGAAGTCACTCAAAGAGACAAGGACTGTACTCCAGAGCCGAGAGAGAGAGAGAGAGAGAGAGAGAGAGAGAGAGAGAGAGAGAGAGAGAGAGAGAGAGAGAGACTGGTCCTCTAGAGCTGACCCCGAGTTCAGACTTCAAACCTCCTAAATCACAGTTTCAGAACACATCTCTGTTGGGTAAGGAGGGCTGTTGCAGTGTTTTTGTCACAGCAGCATTAGATAGCTGAGACATGTACTGAGGCTGTTGGAGTTGAGGCAGCCACAGCTGCAGTCCTTCCCTGGGGTCATTCCAGTGCAAGAGCTGGGAAATGTCCTACCTTCTGTTTGCCTTAAGAACAATGCTGCAGTGAGTAGGCACCTGCTACCTACAGGTCTTTATTCACTGAGGTCTGCAGGCCATTTCTCAGCCGTGGAACTGCTTGGTCAAAGGATACAGTCATGTTTTGAATGTGAATCTATCGGAAAGGTAGACCTTGTGGGTCAGGAATGCAAGGGAACAATGACTCGCAGGTTCTGCCCAATTGTATCTTCACGGTGACCCCTACACCTACACCCACTATGACGTGCTACTCATTTCCATAATCTTAATTTTTTTTCTAATTAAGAGGAAGGCCCTCTCGGCACGATGGGTTGACCCAGTGGATGACTGTGGGGATGGAGCAGTCTGGCTCTGTTGTGCTTTCCCACCAAGCGATAGAACGTCTGTTTCAGCTACGGCGCCAATCCGGCTTGCTGGGAGGAAGACCAGTCTAGCAAGTGCATCTCTCTGTCCATCCCCCTTCGTGTCAGGTGGGCTGATATCGTCCAAGACCAGCAGGCCCTCATGGCCATGGGGCAAAATCACGCTATTGATACCCAGCACCAGTTGTGCCAGCAGGGGAGAGGGCACAGTCCATCCTATCAGACCTTTGGGAATTCTCACATACAGATTCAGGAGTCAGAGTCCAGAGCAAATGGAAGGACGGAGTAATGATAGCTGCAGGACAGGAAATCCTAACACAATGCTTATTCCTGGACAGAGACTTAGAGAGAGGGCAGCATCTCCTCTCAATCCAAGTATGACTGGATGAATAGCACTAATCCCACAACAACCTTTTAAAATTTTTTTTTTTGTGGGCATCACTGCTCTCTGGTGGTGGGAGTAGGAGGCCCAGCCCCACTGCTGGAATTGAACCTCCGTCCCAGTGGGCCGCAGTCCTGCACACAACCACTATGCCACCGGGGCTCAGCCCTAAAAATTCTTTCTTTGTAATTGAAAAAGATAACCAGCTTTCTAAAAAAAAAGGACGAAAAACTAACTTGCACAAGAAGGATTGGACAAAACCATAAGCCAAGTCTCTGCTAAGACTTAAAACTGACCCACCTCTAGCAGGACTGATCAAGAACAAATGAGTTTCCGGCAGCAGGGATGAAAGGAGTTCTTCCCAAGAGCTCAGAGATAAGGAGAGGACAGTGTGTCCAGAGAGAAGGGCGGTGGTGCCTGGGTGCCGTCATGCTGACCCAGCCCCACCGGACGGGCTCTCCTGCAGGGTTGGCCCCTTGTCATCTTCTTGTAAGCTGACGGCCAGGTGTTTCTCTCATGGGGCCACCAGGTGGGTTTGAACCTGCAGCTTCACTGATGGGCCACCAGGGGCGGATCCCTCCCAAAGCCTCTGCAATGCACACATTCCTCGTAAAACACGGAGTCTCCCCCACGGGAACCATCCACTGACTTGTCTTTGTAAGGAAACAGATCTGAGAAACCCTTTCTCTAAGAAATCTCTGGCCCTGCTGGTCTCCATGGCAAATGCTTCCAACCCCGAGGGAAGAAATCACACCAACGGGCTGCACACTTTCCTGCTTTGTGAGGGTGTGAGTGTGTGGTCGGGTGAGGAAAGCACGTGGAGGCATGGTAGGCCAGGCGGGCTGCCCCCCGGATGACAGGCATAATAACGCCGTGACTCACAGATGGACACCCACCTGGGCAGGTTGCATCTGCTGGTTTGCGTGTGTCAGAGTCTGTCCTAGAGCAGAGTCACTAGTTCAGATGGAAGACACCGGTGTCAGGTTCAGGGCACAGATTGACAAGCTGCTCTAGAGAGTGTCACATCCCAGCCAGGTGAGGCCAGAACATGGGTGACATGTCTGATTCACGTGAGGTAACACTGTGGTTCTGGAACACATGACAGGTCACCCCAAGGGGGTCTGCTGGATGCAGAGAATCAGACACGAGGTACCTGGTTCCCACGGCAGGTTGGACTTGCATTAGTGCTGGGAGGATGTGGAGCAAGGGGTGGGGGGGTTGGGGGGGGGCTGGGTTCGTGCCACGGTGCCTCCTCGCCCCCAGGCCTACCTTCTCATGGATCACTGAGATGTACCAGGGCATCTTTTTCCTCGGGGGGCTCTGCACGGTGGTTGGGCTACTGATCACCGCGCTCGTGGTCTGGGATTTGCTCCTCTTCCGCAGGTAATTGAACTCACAGGCACTCTTACTGAAGGACAGGACTCTCTCTGGGGGGGAGGGGGGAAGCAGAGTGGATGCAGTGCCTGGTGTCCTGCCAGGAGGGGAGACCTTCCTGGGCTGAGGTCCCCTGGCCTCTGCCATGGCTGCACTCACTCATGTCCGTCCAGAGGGCCTCCTCTGGGCTCCTCTGTCACTGTGGTGGTCCGTTCCATGCGTCCACCTGACTAGACTGCAGTGCCCGGGTGTTTGGTGAAACACTAGTCTGCTGCTGTTTCGGAGATGTTCCCAAGGACCCAACCCACTGCCTGGACTTGATGCGGACTCATTGGGACCCTATTGGACAGGGTTAGAAGTGCCCTGTGGGTTTCTGATACCGTAACTCTTTTCAGGAGGAGAAAGCCTTGTTTTTCTCCTGAGCAGCAGCTGGTGGTTTTGAACTGCCAACCTGGTGGTTAACAGCCCGCTGTGTAACCCCTACAGTATCATCGGGACTTGACCTCAAGTACAACAGATTGCTTTCCAAGGTGTCCTAATATAAGGTGATGGGATTTGTATGGCATGTAATACAATGCAATCACTTTCTATAATGCCACCTCATGTCATGACCCTCCAACTCTTGGCTCTCCTATTGCATTTCTATAGTGGAATTGCTTCCCAACATATAATCTAAAGCAACGAACCAGTTTAGGCCTTGCGTGTAAATAGGGAGTTGCCCTGCTCTGCTGCCAGACCACAAGTAGGGATTGTAGCTCTGTGGACGGGAGGCTTGCCAGCCTTCCATAATCCTGTGAGCCAATTTCTTAGAGCGAATCTCCCTCCATCTTCTCTGCCCGTATGTCTCTCTTTCCATCTGTCTATTTATCTATCATCTATCTATGGATCTATCTATCTGTGTATGTATATATGTATGTATCTATCGATCCATGTATCTATCTATCTATTACCTGTCTGTCTGCCTAGCTAGCTAGCTAGCTCATGGTTCTGTTTCTCCAGGCAACACTAAGACAATCACAAAATCCACACACTTGCAGGCATATCGGCTAAGTACGTCCCTCCCCACAGATATGCACTCATGAGCACAGCAGTGGTGACCACAGGTGAGGCTCAGGTGCCTCACTGCACCTTCTAAACTATCTGGTGGAGGGAGCCCAGCCAGGAGAGGGACTACCTGGTGTTCCCATCTAGGGCTGCAGCAGAGGGAGGAAGCCTACCTCGGCCCCTGAGCCCAAGGACACATGCTCACCAGGGCTCTTGGATCCCTGCATTGGGACCAAGGAGGATCCACCTTGGAGGATGCGGACACTGTCTTATGTCAGAAGGAAGCTAGTGCATCTATCTGGAGGGCAATGTTGGATGGGTCTATTGGTTCAAGGAGGGATGCAGCCTGGAGTCCCTACACGTGGGACACAGGCCTGGTCAGGATGAAAACATCCACTCCAGCTTGGCCAGAGACATCAACCTTGAGGACCAGAAGAGGGGAGACTCCAGGACCCAACCCTCCCCCAGCACTGGGCAGGTTCCTCTCTCACCATCCACGTTTATTTCTGAGTCCTGCTGGCTTGAGAAGTCCTCTGTCATCTCTGTGCTGACGTTCAGCTCCCTGGGCAGAACAGCCGCCACGCTCAGCCCTGCAGTGTTCAAAACGCCGGCTGGTCACCAGGAAGCCCTTTCCTCCCCGTGGGCCTCGGGAGGGGGTTCTTTATTCTATGAATTTTTTTATAGGTATACCTTTTCTCTCTTTTGTCATTTATCCTACACCTTTTGTGGTGAATTGGGTTTACAGAACAAATCAGGTTCCCATTCAACACTTTGTATACAGAGTCTCCTTTTAGGTCCCTGAGGGCAGTCCCCAACATGTCAGGCCATTCACCCTGCTTGCCCCTGTATGTCTCACTTGGCCCCCTCCCTCTCCCCTAATCTTCAGAACGTTGTCCTTGTGGCACCGTCACATCTCAGAATGGTAGGTTATTCTCACGAGGGCATGCCTCACGGCTGTCACTGTCCCCCTTACTGACCCATCTGTTGGTTTGGGCTGAAAACCGGTCCTGGGGATGAATTCAGTCCCTGACCTGAAGGATGACTACAGGGTGTGTGGGTGGGGGGCACTCATCTTTATCTGAGTGGTGTTTTTATCTGGTGTTTTTGTGATTTTGTGTTTTGTACCACATGTTCCCCCTCTATCCAGAACCTTCCAACGGGATCCCTTTCAGAGCAGTGGGTCGTGGTAGCCAGGCACCACCTAGACTCCCGGGGGTTCCTATTCTCTCTCTCTCTCTCTCTTCTGCTCTTCTCTGCTCCACCAGCAGTTTCACCCTGGAGGTGAACTTGTAAGACGCAGAGACACAGTGTTTCTGGACTGTGCCGTGTAGCTGACCTTGGAGCAGGAGGTGGCTTGTCGTAGGTGCTTATGTTCGCTGATGTTTAGTTGACGCCATTCACAGGGGCCTGAGAGGTGCAGAATGGCACTCGTTCCATTTCCAAGAAGAGAAGACCCCACTGTCCGGTCTGTCATAACAGCTCCTCCTGCAAGTCTGGCCAACTCCTTTCTGCTCAAGACTAGACTCTCCCAGAGGGGAACCCCACTTCTGTTCAACAGCACCCATACATTGTAGTGACAGAGCCCCAAACCCAGGACCGTGCCTGGCCCCATGGCTGTGCCTGGAGACCTGTCCACCGCATACACCTGCAACTAATGACTCAAAAGGTAAGCGGGTCAAACCCATTAGTCTATGGCAGGGGTCTTCAAACTTTTTAAACAAGGGGCCAGTTCACTGTCCTTCAGACCATTGGAGGGTTGGACTATAGTTTTTAAAAAAAAACAACTATGAATAAATTCACTGCAGGCCCGAGATGAGTCAGCTGCTAAACAGGACAGGCAGCAAAAGCACCTGATGGCTGGATAAATGTCCTCGGCGGGCCGCATGTGGCCCGTGGGCCGTAGTTTGAGGATGCCTGGTCTATGGCATCTGAGAAAGGCCCGGAGGTCAGTTCTACTATGAGTTGACACAGGATTGGCCCACATCCAACAAGAATAGCAGCAAGCAGGATAAGGTGCGTGGGAATAGGGAACCAGTCAGATCTGGAGCCAGCACACCCAGGGCTCCGGTGTGGCCTGGCTCATGGGAGCCCTTCTCCAAGCCTCCTGCCCTGCTTGCCAACAGGGACAAGCTGCAGGAGCCAGTGCCGGGGGTGGGTCCCTGGGTGAAGCAAGCAGTGAACACATAGAGCTACTCACGGAAGGGTTGGAGGTTCGAGCCCACAAAGAGGCTGGAAAAACAGCCCAGAGGCTCCCACAGAGCACACCTCTGTTCTGACCCACAGGACCTCCCCGGCAATTAGAACCAACCCAGCAGCCACTGGCTTGGCCTTACAGCCACCTTTCCTAAAGTTTGAAGAACCTCAGGCTTCTTCCTCTCTTGCCGATCCCAACTGCTCTGAATCTTTCTTGGGAAAGACAGGAGGGATGGGAAATGAACCACAGCATGCAGCAAGACCTACTGTCCTTCTCCCTGACTTCCCTCCTCTTCCTCTGTCCTTTCTCCCTCCTGTCCCCACCTCTCCCTCCTTCTTCCTCTTCTCCTCTTCCTCCTCTCTCCTCCCTCTCCTCTCCTCTCTGCCTCTCCCTATCCTCTAAGCCTCAGCTGCTCCTTCAGAAGCTGGGAGCGCACACTGGGTTCCAGCCGCTGCTCTCAGGCTGAGATGATGGGCATGGCGTGGGGGGGGGGGGGCAGAGCAGCGACCCCCGATGGTGGCTCTTACCGTATTGAGACATGGACGTGGACCTGGTACTGAAGCGGGGGCAGCCCGGGCGCTTGAGAAATGCCCTCCGCAACTCCTCCACTTGGGACGAAAAGCCATTGTAGCTGGGAGGGATGTCACTATCCAGGACTTCTTTCTGGCAGGGGGCAGGAAGGACAGTCACTCTGAGCAACAGCTGGATGTGCCCCTCTCGCACCAGGGGCTTGCCAGACCCCGGGTATGGGTCTATGTCCTCTCCTGCTCTCAGTGACGGGTGCATCAGGCTGCTCAGTGAAAGGAACGTGGACCGGCCTTAGACGCCGTCCTCTAGGACATCTAGGACCGGAAGCCCTGGTGCTTAGTGTCGACCGTCGGGCTGCTCAGCACAAGGTCAGCACTTTGAAACCACCATCAGCTCCTCTGGAGGAAGATGAGGCTGTCAATCCCATTAGGGGTTCCAGTCTGGGAAACACCTTTGTCCTGGAGGGCTGCTGGGAGTCCGCATCGGCTCCATGGCTGGGGGTGACTTAAGTCTAGGACAACACATTCAGATAGCCTTGGGGGATGGGGGGCTCCCTCAGCACACTGCACCCCCACCCCCGACACCCCACCTTCTTTCTCAAGGCCACCTGCTAAGGATTTCGGGGGAAGCAATGTCTCCTCCCCCCGCCTTGGGATTCAGACCCTCACGTGGAGGCTGCACGAGTCAGGGGAAGCAGGCCCAGGCCCGCCAAGGGTCCCAAGCCAGCGAATTTCCCGAGAGAACTCCATAAAGCTGGAGACCTGGGGCTCCCGCTCCGCAGCCAATAGGCGCGGGAACGAGAACAGGAGGGTGTGGCCTCTCCGTCCTCGGGGCGGCGGCCTGTGGAACACGCCCACAGCTGGGGTGGGAGGCGCTAGTGAAGAGCCGGGGCGGGGCGACTCCAGCAGGCCCTCCCCGGGGGAGAGAGGAGGCTGTCTGCACCCAGACTCCCCGAAGCCCTCTCTAGGAGAGCTCGGAGTTGGAGTCCGCTCATGGATGGACGGCAGGCTCGAACAGGGGCCCTCTGGGTCGGCCAGAGCGGCCCTGGGACACCGTGGTCGGACTCCAGGCTGCTGAGTGGCAGTGGTCCGAGCCCAGCAGCAGCCGTTCTCAAGACCAAAGAGGCGGCTGTCAGCTCCGGAGCGCGGCTATGCGCCTGACCCCACCCCGAGCAGCGAGGTTGGCTGGTGGCTGGAACCGTCCAGCAGCTCCCAGGAATAAAGGCCTGGCTAGCGGCTCCCCTGGAGATGACAGGCCCAGGACGGCCTAGGAGGCAGCGCCCTTCCGTCTCATGGGCTTGCCGCAGGTCAGAACCACCTCGCCTGCGAACAGCAACAACCACGCCAAGGCCATGGGCGGACACTCAGGGAGGGGCCATCTCCCGGGCGCTGGGCTAGTGGGGCCCGGCTAGACCCTCTAGCCCTCACCCCCTTGTGCTGGCCGCGGTTCAGTACCAGCTTTGACTTGTTGAGGGTGCTCCTCCCCTCCGGGGTCTTGGGCACCCGACGGGCAACACAGTGGAGCGAGGCCAGTCCCTTGGTCAGCGTGTTGGGCGCGGTGTCCCGCTTGGCGGGGCTGGCTTCTTTTGTGGGTAGCATCAGGAAGGACAGGAAGGGAGGCCGCGGCTGCCCCGTGGACGAGGAGACGCCGCCGGCCGCCGCTCAGAGCCACCCTCCTCGGTTCGGCGCAGGGTGTCAGCTTCAGCGTGGTCTACTGCTGGACCTGCCCACTGGCACAAGGCCAGCCTCCGCGCTCTGCCTGCCCCCATCCTAGTGGATTCTGGGCTGTCTGTGTGGCATCACAGATGTCTCCATAGGAACCTGCAGGCCATTTGTCGCTGCTTCTGCAACTGGGGAGGGCCTGGGAGGAGTGTCCAGGGTGTTGCTGCCTGGGCTGAAGTGGGAATAGGCATCTTCCTTGTGCAGTTTATGGAAAAGTGACCATATTTTAACATTGGTAAAGCAGGACATCATTGACGACCAGGGGTTTGGGGGGACGGGTAGAGAGGGTATATTCCCTTCCTGTCCTCCCACTGGTCCCTAGCTTTTCGTGCATTCTTTCCCCAAATTGGGACCTATTTTTAAAACGCTGCAGCATGCGGGGGTTGGGGGAGGAGAACTATTTGAAATCGGGACTGTCCCACCAAAAGCGAGGCGTCTGGTCACCTTAGTTTATGGGATGGCCACATGTCTTTTCATCGTCCACACTGTGTCTTGTCTCAAACTCATTGCTGAAACGGCAAAGAGATTCCGGTTCACACACACTCGGAGGGCCACTGCCAGAAGCCCCTGTGGTGGAGTGGATATGGGTTAGGTTACTAGCCACAAGGTCAGCAGTTCAAAACCAGCAGCCGCTCCAAAGGAGGAAGATGAGGCTTTCTGCTCTCACTAAGAGGGATGGTCTCCGAAGCCCACAGGGGTTTCTACCTTGTCTCTCTTGAGTCGCTGTGCGTTGGAGGGAGTTCTGAGGATGCCTATGACCCAAATCGGGAGAAACCGGGACTCTTGAGCACAGCTTTCACTGCCATTGACTTGATGCCAATTCACAGAGATGCTGTGGGACAGGTGGAGCTGCCACCACGAGTTTCCGAGACATGCACTCTTTACAGGAGCAGAAAGGGCTGTGTGTCTTGGACGAGCACCTGGTGGTCTTGAATGGCTCATTCTCCATTATCACGATGCCACCAAGGCGGCCCGGCTGCCATCGGGAACGTGGAGCCCCCAGGAGCAGTCACACAGAGACCTCCATAAGCAGAACCAACCCAACCCATTGCCATCCGTCGATGCCGGCTCAAAGAAGGGTCTCCCGGCGCCATAGCGTTTCCGGGGCTGTCTTCCCTCTGGGTGCCAGGGCTAGGCATCCGGCTGCTAACAGATCAGCGGTGGGAGTCCAGCTGCTGCTCTCGGGAAGAATGATGTGGCAGTCTGTTTCCATCCGGGTTTACAGCCGGGAGCCCCTCTGGGGCAGTTCAGCTCCGTCGTAGGAGGTCCGTGTGAATCAGAGTCGACAGAATAGTCCTGGGTTTAATTTAATTTTATTATATTTTTTCAAGGTTATCCACAGTTTATTAAGATCCACACACAGTCAAATGCCTTGACATAGTCAATGAAACACAAGTAAACATCTTTCTGGTAGCCTCTGCTTTAGGTTCTAGAGATACAAATTTTATACTAGTTTATAGGTTTACAGCAGTATTCCGAATCCAAAACTACTTCTTAACTGTTTTCTTTCTTTCTTTCTTTCTTTTTTTTGTGGCATCACTGCCCTGGTGGGTTTCGGAAGCCCAGCCTTGCTCCTGGAGAGCTGCTGCTGGATTTGAACCGCCAACCCTATGGGCTGCAGTCCCACACACAACCACTATGCCACCAGGGATCATCCTCTTATTATATTCTTTTATTGGGGGCTCTTTTTTGGGGAGGCATCACTGCCCTCTGGCGGCAGTGGGAGGCCCAGCCTTGCTCCTGGAGAGCTGCTGCTGCATTTGAACCACCAAGCCAGTGAGCTGCAGTCCCGCACTCAACAACTACGCCACCGGGGCTCAGCCCCTCTTAGAGCTCTTATAACAATCCATATGTCAATTGTGCCAAGCATATCTGTACATATGTTGCCATCATTTTCTAAACACTTTCTATTGAGCCCTTGGAAAATTAGCCATTTTAAAAATTTTTTTAAATTAATTTATTTTTTTTTATTTTAGGCATCACTGCCCTCAGGTGGTGGGAGTAGGAGGCCCAGTCTTTGCTCCTGGGAGCCGGAATTGAACCTCCATCCTAGTGGGCCGCAGTCCCGCGCACAACCACTATGCCACCAGGGCTCAGCCCGAAAATTAGCCATTTTTTATATAGATCCTTTTATTGGGGCTTCATGCAACTCCTATCACAATCGATACATAAGTCTATTGTATGCAGACCACATTTGCACATTTGTTTGATCTTTACGGAAGCCAAGGGCCACACCTTTCACCTGCTGAGCGGTAGAGACCAGAGGGCTGCTCAGGATGGATCTACAATCCCATGATTTCCTCCTAGAGGTAAACCACCTGGAGGGAAGGCCGAGACTCGAACAGAAGGATGTGTATGCACCCGCATTATGTGCACGCTCCCCAGCAGTCAGTGGGCGGAGATCCCGAGTGCTCACCAGCCAATGGAGAGATGAGGTGCACACATCCCTCCATCCCAGAGAAAGAAAGAAAGGTCTGATGTGTGCGCCTCAACACATGGGCCGAAGAAGGCAGATACAAAAATAGGCAAATGCACTATGTATGCTGCCCTGACAGAAAGCACCCCCCCCCCAGGGGGCTGTAAAAAGGAGAAATGGGTGCTTCTCGAAGCTTTAGCCTGCCAGGAATTCCTGGGAAGGATTCCACCACCATAGGACACTCCCTCCACGTCTCGCCACGCTAGGTCTCATGGTTTTCTGTCCCCCCTTCTTTGACTTCGCCTACCAGGGCTTTGTCTCTGGGGACCTGGAGAGAGATGCTGGGTCATTCGGTACTTTGTATCCGAAGACCTCGAGCTCTTCTGCACACAGTCCTTCTCCCAGAACTTCAGGCTCTACAACAAGCGAGTGGGGAATCTGACCATGGTGGGGAAAGAGCCTGAGAGCATCGGGTCCTGTCTCAGATGGAGAAGATTGTGCGCATTACTTGGCCCTATCCGCCTGCACAGGGAACTCAGATTGTAGCCTACACCCCCTTGGATCCTGAGTTCTTTGAGGAATGGACAGGGAACATGAAGACCATGGTCATGACAGCTGGACTCAGAGCTGGACTCAGAGACCCTGGGGCCCTGGAATCACATCACCGAGCAAATTGGGATGTACAGTTTCACGGGCTTAAACCCCAAGCAAGTTGAACACATGATCGATGAGAAACACATGCTGCCCCGTGGTTGGATCAACGTGTGTGGTCTAACCTCTCAGAGGAAGCCAGCCTCTGATACATACATCACGGGTGCAATAGGCGCAGATGCACCGTGATAATTATTAGTTATTATAGTAAAGTTATGTAGTGCATGAGAAAGAGACGAATAATAGGATCAGACACACTTCATGATAGCATGCTCACCTCAGTCCCCTTAGGTGGTCCATGTGGAGAAAGAATGAGAGTGGGGGAAGGGAAGACATGGGGGGCAGGGGTGAGGGGACAGAGCATCTGGAAGCAAACAGGCGAGAGAGAGCTTCTTTATTCTGCCCCAGCCTTATACACCCTTTGGAGCCATGCAAGGCCCCTAATTACAGGTAATGACACACATCACAGAAAAGGGTTGTGCTATAGATACGTTATAGGAAAGGGAAGTAGGGGGTTCCGTGTGACAAGATGGGTGGGCCTATATTCCTGATGGCAGCCTAACCTTGATTGCCCTTGGGCTGGAGACCTGAGTTAGCTAAAGCTTCCAGCGGGAGTGACCCATTGTCCGAAGAGCAGGGAGTGAGCCCTATCTTTTGTGGGAGAGACAAAGGTCTCTGACAGCTGGAGCCTTTCAGGAGAATGACTAACTTCTGACTTCCACACCAGATGCTGGCAAATGGTTACTAATATTTGCTTAATATTTTGGAGTATATATAATTATAGAAAAGTCCTGACTTTGTCCCACACTGACCACCCAAAATCTAGCTTACGTGGCCACCTCTATCCAGGGAAGTAGCACCGCCCAAACCAGCACCCCCAAAGTGACCCTCAGTCGCAGACGCTCCCCGCCTGCACCAACCTCGCTGTACAAGTCTTGTCGTAGAAACCACGGAAGGTCTGCCTGCCTGCTGTGACTGCCCTGGCCAGACGGCCTCTTCTTAAAACTGGCCCCCAGGGGAGTGAGCACCCAGGAAGAGAAAAGAGGCCCCTCCCCTCCCCCCGAGTCTTCAGGGAAGCCAGAGCAAGCTCTTTCATTTAAAGAAGGAAGTATTTTGATCATGAGATGTTGGTCTGTTCTACAGTCAGCCCCTGACCTGGTTTAGCTATTAACTTCTCCATTACCTCTTCCCAAGGTTGTAGTCAGTTTGGTTTCTATGTATTCCATCTGGAGAAGTTCATGTGCATAATTAATGTTTGAGGTTTTTTGGGTTTTTTTAAAGACATTTATAATGATGAAGTCATTGGTCTTACAAAATGCTTTTATACAATCACCAGCTTTGTCTGTGTCACCAAGACCATATTTTCTTTTTCTTAATTTTTCTTTCTTCTTCTTATTTTTTTTTAGGCATCACTGCCCTCTGGTGGTGGGAGTCCAGGTAGACTAGAGAAACAAATTCATAAACATGCATATGTATATAACGGAGAGGTTTATAGACAAGAGGAACGGCACATTGAGAAAGCATCTCAACCCAGTCCAGTCCAAGTTCACAAGTCCAATATTATGCCATATGCCTGATACCAATCCATAAGTCCTCTTCAGACTCATAGAGCACCTGCAACAACGCCAGGACAATCACAGGCCAGTGGATGCAGAGTCTTGTGTATCCAGTGGTGGTAGAAGCATCTCAGCACACACAGAAGTCTCCGTGTAGCTTTTCCAGCTTCAGAGGTCTGATTCCATCAGGGTAAGCCCATGTGGCTTCTCCTCCAGAATATCTCACAGAGTCAGCCTTGTGTCTTTTCAGTAGAATGACTCCAAAAGACTGAGTCAAGTCTCTCACATCCAATTGGGGAATGCCACAAGATTTCCCAGAATTCTCAGGAGAAAACCATGCCCACACAGACGTCTCATTGACTATCTCCAGGTAGTATTGACAGGTAGACTCCACCCTTACACTCCCAATCCTGAAATTGACATGATTGCATGACTGCCACAACCCCACTCCAGGGGAAGGAATAACAGAATTGCAGGTGAACAGATGCATGGGATGCTGTAAGATACGACAAATAATATATGATATAGTAATAAGGGTTCCGGAGGGTACGGTGGAGGAAGAAAAGGATCAAGAGGAGTTAGGATCAAAGAATTCAAGAAGAAAGAAAATGTATTGAGGGCTGAGCCCCGGTGGCATAGTGGTTGTGCGCGGGACTGCGGCCCACTGGGACGGAGGTTCAATTCCAGCAGTGGGGCTGGGCCTCCTACTTCCACCATCGGAAAGCAGTGATGCACACCCCCCCAAAAAAAAAAAAAGAAAATGTATTGAAACTGATGGTGGTAGTATTTGTAAAATTACGCTTGATCTGATTGAAGTATAGATTGTTACAATATCTGTAAGAGCTCCCAATAAAATGATTAATAAAAAACCCCAAAACTTTAACACGCTGTGTTAGTCAGGATTCTCTAGAGAAACAAAACCAGGGCACTAATAATTCTCTCTACATATTTATATAGATAGAAAGCTATCCAGCATAAGAAATAAACAGTTAACTAATCTATAAAGCAGTACAAATGGATTGGTGCAACTCACTTGTGTGAGACAGCTAGTAGACTGGCAGTCCTTCAGTCTTGGGGGCCGCTGAGTCGTCCTCTGTAGAGCAATTCAGGCTATCCGGCCACAAGGAACAAACAGCAAAGCAGGTCACCAACGGTCAGCCAGATGAGAAAGTCTGACAGTCCCCAGCTCAAGAGATGTCTATCCCAGGAGCGTGGCGAAGCAGGGCTTGAAGGAATCTCAACTCACAGCGACACAGTCCACGGATGAGGTGTCCCGTGAGTAGTGTAGCTTGGAGATGGAGGCACAGGACGAACAAGGCAAGCAGCTGGTCCAAAGATCCAAGAGCAAGAGAGAAAGGGCGGGGCTCATGGAGCCATTCCTAGCTTTGCCCTTCCATTGATCTTACATGTGCTCATTGGCCATGTTGTCACAACAAACCTATCTTCTTCGGCCATTGTTAGCGCAACTATCACGCACCCCCTCCAAAAAAAAAAAAAAACAGTTAATGGAAGGAAGACACAAAGTCACTATACCAAAAAGTCAGTCAACAGTCCACTGTCTCAAGAGGTAGCCTATGAGCAAGAGCCAATGGTACTGAACTAGGAAGTTCAAGCTGCACTGAAAGCATAAACCAAAAACAATACACAAAAAAATTTTAAAAATCATTTTATTGGAGGTTCAGACAGCTCTTATCACAATCCATACATACATATATACATTGTGTCCAGCACATTTGTACATATGTTGCCATCGTTTTCAACATATTTTCTTTCTACTTGAGCCCTTAGCATCAGCTCATTTTTTCCAAACTCTCACTCCTTCATGAACCCTTTATAATTTATAAATTATTATTTTTTTGTCTTACACTGACTAATGTCTCCCTTTACCCATTTTTCTGTTGTCTGTTCCTCTGGGAGGGGGTTATATGTAGATTATTGTAATCAGCTCCCCTTTTCTGCCCCCACCTTCCCTTTACCTTCCTGGTATCACTATTCTCATTATTGGTGCTGAGGGAGTTATCTGTTCTGGCTTCCCTGTGTTTCCAGCTCTTATCTGTACCAGTGTACATGCTATAATCTAGCTGGATTATTCAGGTAGAATTGGGGTCATATAGTGGAGGATGGGAGTGGGGAGAAAGCATTAAAGAATAAGGAAAGATGTATGCTTCAACAGTGCTATCTGCATCCTGACTGGCTCGTCCTTTCCTTGTGACCCTTCTGTAAGGGGATGTCCAATTGTCTACAGATGAGCTTTGGGTCTCCACTCTGCCTTCCACCTCATTCACATCAGTATGATTTTTTGTCCTAGGTTTGATAACCAGGCACCATCAGCTTTCTTCACCAACTTTGCTTATGCGCCAATTTTATCTTCAGGGATCATGTTGGGAAGGTGAGCATCACAAAATGCCAGGTTGTTAAAACAAAATTTATGGAATACCAATTGAAATGTTTCAACAAGTTCTATAAGTATGCTCTCTTCGGCAGCACATATGCTAAAATTGGAATGATACATAGAACATTAGTATGCTCCCTGCATGAAGATGACACACAGATTCGTGAAACGTTTATATATACATATACATATATATATATATATATATATATATATATATATATATATATATAAATACTTATTCATCTATGCCAGGAAATTTGGAAGACAGGTACCATACTTGGATTACTGACCAGAAGAGATCAGTATTTGTGCCTATTTCAAGGAAAGGTGACCCAACAGAATGCTCAAACTATAGAAAAATATCACTACTATCACTTGCAAGTAAATTTGGCTGAAGACCATAGAACAACAGTTGCAGCAGTCCATTGACAGGAAGCTCCCACAGGTTCAAGTAGGATTCAGAGGACATGGAATAAGGGCTGTCATTGCTGATGTCAGGTGGATCTTGGCTCAAAGCAGAGAACTTGTGTTGGATTGGCTATACAAGGGTTTTCAGCTGTGTAGGTCAGAGCCAACAGTGAATACTCTTGAAAAGAATGGAAAGTCCAGAACACTCCATTATGCTCATGCAAAACGTACATGAATCAGGAGGCAGTTGTGCAAACAGAACAAGAGGATCCTGCATGGTTTAAAATATGGAAGGGTGTAAGACATGGTTTTATTCTCTCATCATACTTACTCAATCTGTGTGTGGAGCAAATCATCAGAGAAGCCAACATATATGGAGAAGAATGTAGTCTTAAGACCGGAGGAAAGTTTGTTAATCACCTGTGATATGCAGATGACATAATCTTTCTTGCTGAAAGTGAGGACTCGAAGCTCTTGCTGATGAAGCTCAAGGATTGCAGCCTTCCGTATGAATTGCAACTCAATGAAAGGAGAAAAATCCTCACAACTGGACCATCATGATACATGGAGAAAAGACTGACGTTGTCAAGGATTCTTTCTTGTTTGAATCCACAGTTCTCATGGAAGCGCAGTCAAGAGATCCTGTGACACATCGCAGTAGGTAAATCTGCCATATAAGACCTCGTTAAACGTTGGAAAGCAAGGATGTTACTGAGGACTAAGGTGCACCTGACCCAAGTAAGTCATGATATTTGCTTCTTGTGCGTTTCCTCTCTGCTTTTTAAAAATTATTAAAAGGTCATTTTATTGAGGACTCTTGCAACTCTTATTACAATGTGAACATCAACTGTATCAGGCATATCTGTACATATATTGCCATCGTTCTTTTCTAGACATTTACTGTTAATTGAGCCCTTGGTATCAGCTCCTCTTTCCACCTGCCCTCCCTTTGTGGCCCCTGAATAGATTATAAATTATCATCATTGTCATATCTTACACCGACCACTCTCTCTTCCCCCATGGCTTCTGTTTTTCTTCCCCCTGGAGGGATGTGTGTGTGGTCATGTGCCAGTCATTGCAATAGGTACCCCCTTCCTGCCCCCCTTCCTCCTGCCCTTTTGGTATCACTATTCCCATTCCTGTTTCTGGGTTCTGTGATGAATTTTCAAGTGCATCACTTTCATGTGAAAGTTGGACATTGAAGAAGGAAGACTAAAGAAGAATCGGTGCATTTTAATTACGGTGCTGGTGAAAAAAATTTGGAAGTACCCTGGACTACCCAAAGAACAAATCTTATCTTAGGGAAATTGCAGCCAGAATGATGAGATTTTGACATTGATAAAGCAGGACACCATTGACCTCGGGAAGGGTGGAGTGGGGTGGGGTGTAGAGGGGTTATATTCTCTTCCTCTTCTCCTGCCGTTACCTCGTTTGTCATGCATCCTTTCCAAAAAGCAGGACTTTTTAAAAACACCACGCAAGGCAGGAAAAATTGTTTAAAATTGGGACTGTCCCACCCAAAGCGGGACATCTGGTCACTTTACCTTAGAAGCACGAATGGTGAGACCTTGTCTCGTGTGCTTTAGTTATGTTCTCCAGAGAGACCAGTCCCTGCTGAAGGACGCATCATGCTTGGTCAGGCAGAGGGGCCGTGGAAAAGTGGAAGGTCTCTGACTAGACGGGCTGATACAATGGCTGCACCAAGGGGGCTCAGACACAACAAAGATGATACGGACGGCGTAGGAGATCTAGCAAAGTTTCCCTGTTACGCACAGGCTCGCCTGGAACGGGGACCAACTTGGGGGCACTCCAAGACATCAGTAAGAACTGTGAAGGGGCTTTACAGAGTCGGTAAGAAATGGAATTGATGGGCTGAGCCCCGGTGGCGTAGTGGTTGTGTGTGGGATTGCGGCCCACTGGGACAGAGATTCAATTCCAGCAGTGGGGCTGGGCCTCCTACTCCCACCACCGGAGAGCAGTGATGCCAAAAAAAAAAAAAAGAAATTGAATTGAAAGATAACAGGCCCTTTCCACAAAATGTTTGAAGTCCCTCCACACTATGACCTGCAAGTTGTTGCGGTGCCATGAATATCTTTGGTCTTAAAGAAAGAGGATGTTTTAATGTAATCTAGGTCCAGGGAAGGGAAGATAAGATGAGATGGCCCAGGGAGGTGGAGCTTTAGCCTGGATGAAGGGTCGAGTGCAGAGAGAAGGGCTTCTCCAGAATGGGTTTCTGCAGACCCACCTTGGAGTTCCTGGTGTGGTAGTGTCGGGGGAAGCTAAGACTTTTCCACAATTGTATCTCCTCCAAAAATATTAAGCAAATATTAGTAACCATTTGCCAGTATCTGGTGGAAGGGCAGAAGCTTAGAGTTCTTTTTCCTAAAGCTTTCAGCTCTCCAGAGGCCATTCTCTCTCCCACAAAAGATGGGGCGGACTCCCTGCTCTTAGGTCAATGGGTTGTTTCCCCTGAAAGCTTTAGCTAAAAATCAAGTTTCCAGCCCAAGGGCAATCAAGGTTAGACCACCTGCCATCATGAGTCTTAGATCGCCCATCTTGTCACATGGGAACCCCAATACCTCCCTTTCCTGTAATGTGTACCTACAGCACAACCCTTTCCTGTGACATGTGCCCTTACCTGTAATTAGGGGCCTTGCATGTCTCCAAAAGATAAATAAAACTTGATCAGAATAAAGGATCTCTCACACTTTCTCTGGGCTGCCTCTCCTCCCCCAACTCCTTTCCCTCTCCCCCCTCTTCCCTTTCCCCATGTCCTTTCCTCCCCCCTCATTCTTTCTCTCCACGTGGACCACCAAGCGGGATTGAGGTGAGCCTGCTACCATGAAATGTGTCTGACTCTGTTATTTATATCTCTCATGTTCTCTATGATTTGACTATAATAATTCATCAATTATCATCGTGCAATCGCACCTAGTGGACCTGTGATAATAATATCACAGGCTGGCTCCTCTGACATGGTAGCAACATAACTTGATAAGTAAGTCTAGGAGTGGAGTCTAACCTGTCAATCAGGTCAGAGCCTGATGATGCCTCCTGGTGGACGTGGTCTTATGAGGATTCTGGGAACTACCTCTCTTTCTCCCTGAAGGTAGGACACACTGTCTGCCTCACCTCCGTATTGAGAAGTCACATGGAGACCCTCTCCAGCACTGAGATGCTTCCACTGCCACTGGATCCGCAAGAGTTTCCACCCACCAGCCTGTGACCTTCCTGCATGCAGCACCATTGCAGGTACTGCATGAGTCTGAAGAGGACTTTAGAGACGAGTATCAGACATATGGGCCAATATCGGACTTACAGACTGGACCTGGACTGGACTGGGGTGTTTTCTCACTATCCAATTGCTCTTTGATGTAAAGTTCTCTCTTACCCATACATGAATGTCCCTGGATTTCTCTAGTCAACCCATTTTAACACACACACAGCTCCAGTGGAATGTAAGTGCCTTTGCTTCTTGGTGCATGTTGGATTCTGCCCTGAACATGTGCACAGGGCGAGAGCTGCCTGTTCTTAGCAGTGTCCACCTGGCAGCTCCCAAAGAGCAATCTGGCACTCAGGGTCGTTTGTGGGCCTGCGGTCCAAGGTGGCCAGGACCTCTGGGGCCAGGATGAAGGGGATGTGAGCCTCTCAACTCTGACTGAGTCTGCCCAGGTGCTGACTCACTATGGCGACTGTCCCCTGTCCCATTCCTCCTGCGCCCACAGTCCTGACTGGTGATGGTGCCCTTTGAGATGGGATGTGTGCATTTTTCCTGGTGGGTTGTTTCCTGCCTGTAACTGAGATGCACCAGGATGCTATGTATCCAGAAGCCACTGTGTCCCTTTATCTTGGTAAGTGTCTTCCTCTTTTTCCACTGACCCTTTCCCAAGCATGATGTCCTTCTCTCGGGCCTGGCTCTCCTGATACCATGTCCAATATATGGGAGAACAAGTCTTGCCCTCCTCGCTTTTGAGAATTTTGGCTGCACTTCTCCGAGTGAGATTTCGGAAGTTCATAGTGCTTTCCATCTTCTACACTGACACAATGCACATGCAGCAATTCCGCCACCCATGCAGATGCAGTAGCTCTGCTGCAGCTTTTGTGTTGGTTATGTGCTTATGTTAATTTATAATTGAGATGTAGGGGTGGAGTCTAGCCTGTTCATCTGGAGATAGCCGTTGAGTAACCAATGAGGCCTCCGTGTAGGCATGGCTTTCTCCTGAGACTTCTGGGAAATCTTGCTAGATTTCCCTCATGGAGATGAAAAGCTGTCTCCCCAGTTGTTGGGAGCTTTTCTCAGAGACAACGAACTACAGATAAGATAAGATGGCAGTGTCTGAGGAGCCAGAGGAGAGGCCACATGACCTTGCCATGATGGAACCAGACCTCTGAAACTGGAGAAGTCACATGGGGACCCCTGCCAGTGCTGAGTTACTTCTACCACCACTGGATGCTGTTGATGGACCCTGAGCCCTGGAAACGAGGAGCCATGAGGGGACCCCGGCCAGCGCCAGGACTCTGTACCCACTGGCCTGTGACTTCGTGAGTCAGAAGAAGACATTATAGACTGGCATCAGGCATATGAGCTAATATCAGACTTAAGGCTTTGTACTGGACTGGGTTGGGATACATTCTCAATGTTCCATTCCTTTTGTATATAAACCATTCACTTATATCCATATATGTATGTCTATAGATTTGTTTCTCTAGTTTATTCAGCCTAACACAGCCTCTTTATTCATTATCTAGCTTTCCCATGCGTGTGGGGCACAATTTCACCCTCAAGGTGACCTCTGTGCTTCTGGATTCTCCAACGTACACATGGTTTGATTCCTTGACTGCAGTCACCATGAGCACTGATTGATTGTGAACCCAAGTACTACGACATCCTGGACGACTGCAGTTTTGTCTCCATCTGTGATGCTGTGAGGAGTTTTGTTTTCTGCGGCTTGAGAGGTGTCCCACGATGAAGGCTGTCACCTTTGATCTAGGTTGTTCCCGAGTCCCCCTTTGATCTTCCTGCCGAGTTCTTCCAGGAGTCTTCCAAGATTAGTGACTGTGCACATAGATCGGATAGAAAACAAACAGACAAAACCAACCTTCCTGCCACCGCGTCAATGCTGACTCCCAGCGACCTCACAGGGAGGGTAGAACAGCCCCTGCAGCTTTCCGAGACTGTGATTCTTTACAGGAGTGGACAGCCACCTCCTCCTCCTGTGGGGAGAGGCTGATGGTCTTGAACTTTGAAGCGTGTGGTGAGCAGGTCAACACCTCTTACACTAGGTGACCAGGGCTCCTTCTAGATCGGACAAGTATGGAAAAAGGAAGCAGTTCCCATGCACACCTCTGCTCCTTTTAAACCACGCAGTGTCACCTGGTTGCGTTCAAACAAGAGCCTCTTTGGTTTCCTGTTTTAGCAATTTGTGTGTGTGTGAGTTAACTGGAGGTTTCGAATTCACATGCTCAATTATCTCGCCCTGTGCACACTGTGGCGCTCCTCTTCTTCACAGAGCAGGTTGTCTGTGAACTTCCAAAGGGCACGTCAGACGGGGACAGGTGCCGGCCTGATGCCTTTGAAAGGAGCTGCTTGCAGGCCTCAGACCTGCTTTTTGAAAACAGACCTTTAAGGGAAGATGTTAAAAGTCACCCTTGAGTGGAAAGCCCCTTTTGTTCTTTCCATGTCGGGGCTGCTGTGTTCACCTCCCAAGGACCCGCAAAGCCCCTGTTCCAATGCTTGTTGCCCAAGGTCAGTCGCCCTGAGGCCATGGCTCCCGGCCAGGCTCTTTGCTTCCGAGGAGGGCACATGCACCCACTGACTTTCCCCAGCCGGAGGGCAGGGCCATGTGTGGGCAGCAAGCAGGGAGGGGAGCCCGTCCTGCCAGGGAGACCCGGCCGGGTGGTTGCCAGGGCCCCTGCACAGGGTGGCCTCCAGGGGCTTCCCGACTGTCTCCATATATGTTCTTCTGTGTCTGTCTGTCTCTTTCTGTCTGTCTTTATCTCCTTCTGTTCTGTGCCTCTTTCTCTTTACCCCCTTTCCTTCTATGTCTCCATCGCTCTGTGTCACTGTGTCTGTCACTCTCAGTGTCTTCATCTCTCATTCTCTCTCTGCTTGTCTCTACCTATCTCTTCCATCTCCCTCTCGATCTGTCTCCCGCTCTCTCTGCCTCTCTCTCTCATTTCCCTCTTGTCTCTGTCTCTCCGTCTTCCTCACTAGGCTCCCCCAGCCTGGCTTCCTCTTCTCTCAGCCCTTGGCCTCACTCAGCTCACAGCTCAGGGCCCACCTGACCCCACAGCCATGCTCATCTGACAGGCCGACGACCCTTCACCATTTGAAAGCCAGGAATGTGAGGACTGGGGTGTGTGTGTTGGGGGTGGGGGGAGGTGGTGCGTCTTGGAAGTCCAGTGGCAGCAAAGGCAGAATCCTCAGCCCCCTGGGCTCCAAATGCTGCTGGGGGTGGGGGTGGGGGCTTTCTGGGCAGGTTCTGAGACCATCCAGCTCAGAATCAGGTGAGTCTGTACCTCACAGGTCAAAAGGGCTGTGAGGGTGGGGGTGTCAGTCGGCTCTGCCCAGAGAAGTATGTGTGTGTGTCTCTGCCACTGGGGATTCAGGGCGTGGGCCGGGCACTCAGGACACAGGGCACTGAGAGCTGGGGTGCTTGGCCATGCAACACCCCCACCCCTTGAGGTTCTGGGGGGTGCATAGGGGTGCACGGCAGATGGACTGAGCAGAAGCTCAGGGCGGGCAGTGAGAGTGTCAGTAACAGGACGGGGGGGGGAACCAGAGGCCTTGGGCAGGGGTGTAGTTCAGTCAGCAGACACGACACCAGGGAGGGTGCTTTTATTACATTACAAAAACAGACGGTCCCACTGAACCATGGGGAAAAGCGACGGGGCCTTCCAGACTCACTGCCCAGGGATTCCTTCGTGCTTCTGGACGCTCGCCATAAATACTGCCTGAAGCAGCATCCACCTCGGGGACACAGGCTGTCCCTCAACAGCCGGAGAGCGCCCAGTGCTTTCTCGAGGGAAGACAGGAAGCATGGGCTGGCATGTCGGAAGCTGTGAATACCAAACGCTGGCCCCTGAGCAGCACAGGCCACCGTCGTGGGAGACACGGGGGAGAGCCACCCTTCCTGACAGGTGGCGTCTCAGACTGAGTGGTTGGCACATCCTGAAGGTCCTCATCCCTGCCACCAGCCTGCTGACACTGCAGGGGAGCGGGGTGGGGTGTCCCTGACCGAGGTCAGTGTCTTGGCCTCCCTGGCAGGCAGCTTCCTGCCCACCTGACCTCACACCTCACTCACTGACCCACCCACCCATTCCTCATTCACACACACATGTCACACATTCACGTCACACACACGCACTCATGTCACACACACACACACACACACACACTTCCTGCCATCAAGTTGATGAGGACTCATGGTGATTCTGTAAGATAGGGTAGAATTCCCCTTGTGGATAAATCACAAGGTTTTTGACCTTTCCCTGATTTCTGAGTTTCAAGACCCCAGGGTCTCAAACTTGCAATGACTGTCTTGGCATGTTGACATTTCTACTGTCTTCTAGTATTTCTTTCTCTGTCTCTCTCCAAAGCTTGTCATCTGTCTGCAAGATCAAGGCAGGGGAGCTGGGAGCACGTAGACTCCTGGAGAATACTGGGCAGACCCCCTCCCAGCGTCCTTCCTCGACCTCTCTGTGCTGGCCACCTGGCTCCCTGGACCTGTGAAAGCCCAGGGGTGGACTCAGGGGCTGGATGGGAGTGGCAAAGGAAGTAGGGACTCAGACATACCACAGTCTGGGTCCGAGGGTCCCTGGGCAGAACAAGCAGTGGACACCACCCAGCTGCTCAGCAACACAATGGATGTTCCATACACGCAGAGGTGCCTCGGAAGAGAGGCCTGGCAGTCTGCTTCTGAAAAGCCAGTCCCTGAGAACCAGTCCTAAGGAACCTGGTTCTGGACTGGTGCATACTGCCTTGGACTTGACCCCAGGGGCTTGTTTGTGGTGTGTGTTGGGGGAGCAGGGAGTTCTCAGGTGGGAGTTGGGGGACTTCTGAATGGGGAGCCTTCAGCAGGCTGCCAGGGTGAATGAGGTCTGGCCGGAACAGGCAGAGAGCCCGGCACAGGAGGGAAACAGCCCAAGAAGACAGCATTTCCTCTCCAGGGCTGCTTGCAGTGAGTGGCCATGGGCACCAGGGGGCACCAGCCCCCCACTTGACTTGGGCACAAGCAGGCTATCCTGGAACACTGGATGGGCACCTGAGCCCATCCTCTGCAGTGTGGCCCACAGGCCGGGAGGGTAGCAAGGGTTACCGAGGGTTACCAGGACAAAGGACTGACTGCCTTTACTTAAGTGCCCATGGGAACTGTCTAAGCCTGAGGCTTTCCAAGATGCCCAGGTCCTGGCCTGTTAACCCGTGGTGGTCAGGGTGCTTGTGGGTGGACACAACGGCTCTGTGGCTCTGCTCTCCCACACTGGAACCAGCTGCTGGGACAGGGAGGGCATGGGGTGCGTGAGTTGGGTCTCAGCATGTCTAATACCACTGGCCCTCTTCCCGTGCGAGGTCCGGCTGCATCTCACAGGGGGCGCACTGTGACTCTCTGCTGAGCTCACCAGTCCAGAGCGAGGGTGCGCAGTGCAGGCCCAGCAGGCACAGAGGCCACTCTAGCACTGCTCCTGGGCAGCCTGCGCCTGCCCCCCGGGACACTCACCCACTTGCCAGCAAGTCTCTCCCATGGCCCAGGGTTCTCGGAGTACCCGGCTGAGGAGCTGCTTCTGGAGAACCACCTGGGCCCCCTCCCCTGAGGCCACCAGAGCACCTGCCCAGGGTGCCCCCTGCTCTGGGACAGTCCTCTGGCAGGTTGGGCCTGGAGGCGCATGAGCTGACCGGGCCCCTGCTGGCTTGTGCCCAGGGGTAAGACTGGCAATGGCGTTTAAAGAAAGGAAAGTTGACTCACCGTGGTAGAAAAAGGGCACCATGTTATCAAACGCCGACAATGTCCACTGTCCCGGGGGGAGGGGCGTGCTGTGGATTACATGCCCAGGGGGCCCCTGGTGGGTCCCTAACCCAACCCCCCATCATCTCTCCAATTCTAGCCCCTCGGTTTCATGGTGGCAGAAGCGGGTGTTCAGTGTGCAGAGGGTGAGACCTTGAGGCCACGTGTGCGAGGGACCCAGCCCAGCCCTCAGCCCAACCCTGGCAGTCCCCGGCCCAGCATGGGGCAGAGATGTTCACCTACACAAGTGTGCTTTCTTTTCACAACTGCGTGTGTTCCCCAGAGACCTGCATTCACACACACACACACACACACACACACCCCTTCGTCCACGTCTCCGACTCCATCGCCAAACTGACCATTGCTACCCAGACCCAGGGGGCCTCGGGGAATACTCATTGGCAGTCTGTCAGCAGGGCAGATCCCGCACTTGGGAAAGGTCTCTCCGTGGTGGGCCCTCGGAGCAGCCAGGGCACTGGGCCCAGCAACTCAGGCTCCCCATCCCAAGCCACGCCCTCTCTGCTCTGGGCTGGCGGTGCAGGGCAGGCGTGAGAGCAAGTGGTCAGCCTTGGGATTCTGTCCAGCTCGGATGGCCTGAGTTGTGCCTGCCCGGAAGCCCACCTGTGGAGCTGCTCCAGAAGTTACCAGCAGGAAAATCAGGCTGTCCTGGGTTGCCTGGGGACCCGGGTGGGCCTCCTGCCTCCCTGGGCACAGCCTCTGGGGGGCAGTGTTGGACAGAGGGGAGGAGGAGCTAGCGCGTGATCGCAGGCCCCGCTCCCACGTGCCCGGCCCTCAGTGGATCTCGCCCTCAGTGAGCTCTTCCTTGATGGCCTGTCTGCTGCTGCGGGCCTTACAGTCCGGCAGGTCGAAGCCGAAGTCAGCCCAGTCGTCGGGGCCGGAGGGCCCGGAGCGTCCAGGGATGGTGATGGTGTGACGCACGCGGAAGTGCACGGCCTCCATCACCCGCTGCCGCTGCAGCTCGCCCGTGCTGCCCACCGCCAGCGTGGCGGCTGCGTTGCTGCTGGCGCGGATCAGCTGCTGGGCCCCGCTGTAGTCGTGTCCCTGCTTCAGGTCCTGGAGGCCACGCCAGATGGTCATGCGGTACTGGTCCGGGATCTTCAGGGCCCCCAGGTCCTGCGAGGACAGGGGCAGTGTGAGGGAGTTGGAGTGTGGAGGGCGGGGGCCAGGCAGGGCCCCAGCTCTGAGCCCAGCGCAGCCCTGGAGCTTGGTGGACCAGACCAGAAGCAGACGGGGCTGGCGGGGTCTGGGAGGAGGGCAGCTGTGTCTACCTCTTTCCACGAGTGGGGAAAGGGAGTCCACACCAGGGCTGGGGGCCAAGGAAGAGGGAGGAGCCCTGGCAAAGCAGCGGTTATACATTGGGTTACTAACCACCTGGTCAGCAGTTTGAAACCGCCAACAGCCAGCTGTTCCTTGGGAGAAAAGAGGAGGCTTCTCCTGCCACAAAGAGTTACAGTCTCAATGTATGATTTATTGAGGGCCCACGAGGGCCCCTGATAACAAGGACTCCAGTAGAAAGAAAATGTTTTGGAAATGAGCTTGATACAATTGATGCCTGGATTGTTATAAGAGCTGTAAGAGCCCCCAATAAAATGGTTTCTTCAAAAACTTTAAAAAAAAAAAAAAGAGGGAGAATCTTACAGCAGCCTGAGGAGTGGGGGTGGGTGGGGGTGGCTGTCACTTTCCCCTCTGCCCCAAGACTGGGCAGCCCTCCCTGGGTGATGAGCCAGTTGCACAGAGAGCAGTTGCACCGACTTCTTTGGCAGTTTTGGGGGTGGGGATGGGACTGGATGAGTAGGTGATCTGGCCCTTCTGACAGCCCTGAATTTCTGGGGCATCAAGGCCCCAGAAGGAGCAGGAAGCGCCTCCGATGGGCTCAGTGGGGGCAGAGAGAGGGTCCCAGGACCACAGGGTTCCCAGAGACATTCCCGGCCTCTCAAAGCTGGCGCTGAGTCAGGTGAGCTGAGTGCAGTAGACCAGCAGTCTCACTGAGGCTCCAGAAGAGCCCTGGAGGCACCATGCTAAGCATCAGGCTGCTCACCCAAAGGTCAGTGGTTCAAATCCCCAGGCTGCCCACCCCCTGGGGTGAGAAAGGAGGCAGCCTGCATCTGGGAGGACACCCTATGGTTTATACACCCCATGGCTCATATACTCCACGGCTCACATACCCCCATGTCTCATACACCCCATGGCTCATTTGCCCCATGGCTCATACACCCCATGGTTTATACACCCCCATAGCTCATTCACCCCATGGCTCATGTACCTCCATGGCTCATATACCCCCATGAGTCTCTGTGCCCTGGAGACAGCAGTCCCACCTGATTAAAGGCAGAGTATCCACTGTGAGCCAAGATGTTGGCACAGAAAGAGGCCGTGGATCCAGAAGACCAGTCCAAGGGCAACCCTGCCATGGGAAGCCCAAACATGCCCTTCACCAGCCTGTTGCCCACTCCACTGCCCCTCGCCAGGGTGACTCCAGAGAGAAAGTCGCATGGAGGGTGTGGACTCTGCTAGTGAAGGAGGGGCCCTTCCTGAAGGTCTTCCACTGGCCCGGAGGAAGGGGCCACCCTCTGGCATCCTTTGGGGTTGGGGTTGGGGTGCGAGCTGCAGACCTTTACCTCGATGGTGAGGTTCTGCAGGTGATACATGCTCTGCAAGCCCTGGGAGGTGAAGCACTCGATGCAGTTGGGGCACCCCAAGCCTGTTAGAAAACTGCGGAGAGAGGGAGAGACAAGAGGGTGAGTGCCCACGGCCAGGTCTGCGGGGTCACTCCTGGCCCAGCAGCAGGCCACACAGTGATGCTGGTCAAGGTGCTGCTGGAGCCCTCCCAATGAGGACAGGTCCCCCTGGCTTCCATGATGTTGTGTGTGGTGCGGCGAGGGTGCCATGGCTCTGTGTTTGCTGCGAACTGAAAGGTCAGCAGTTCAAACTCACCCATCGACTCAGAGGCAGGAAGACCCACAGACCTGCTTCCACAAAGAAGCCCGCAGTGGGAGAAGCCCGTGGGGCCCTGATGTCCTCTAGGGGGGTGAAGCACTTCACAACAAGCATGCTGATTGCCTCCCCTCCCCTCCAAAACCTATGCGTGGCCTGTGCCTCTGTCCGCCTCAGTCCTAATAGGCAGTAACTAACTAAACACTGGACGACTGGAAGGAGGAGGTGCTGGAGGCCAGCAGGCCGGGAGCCACAGGCAGACCCAGCAACAGCACAGGTGTCCATCACCCGGGGTCCTGGGGCAGCCTGCCTACCTGACGAGGCTGGGGTCGGCGTGGTAGGGGGGCGGTGGGGTGCAGTGGGACCCCGAGACCATGGGCTGCGAGCTGTGGGCGCCATTCATCTCGCCGTTGGATGGCATCGGGTGACCGTGGCTGTTGAGCATTCCGGGGCCTGGTGAGAGGCGGATGGTCAGCGTGAGCTGACCGGAGAGTCCGCCTGGGCCCCGTGCGGGCTCCGTCCACCCTCGTCATCTCATCCCCACCCGAGGACTTTCACTACCATTGGACCAGTGGGGAGCCGGAGCCTCTGGGAGGGTCAGAGGTCATCCCAGGAGCCCTTGCTCTCCACGGGGTGGAGCCAGGGTGTGTGGCCTGCATGTCCCTCAGCACCCTATGCTCCCGCGGACACGGGCACCCCTGGGGGCAGCGGCCAGGACCCGAGGCCTGAACGTGGCCTAGCCAGCCTTCCACACCGACCCGGGCACCCCCTAGGAAGACTCACCCACAGGCCCCAGGCTGGGTCCGGCTGCAGAGCCATGTGGGGAGGGCTGGCCCACCAGCTGGTTGACGGAGGGCAGCTTGCTGGCGCCTCCATGGCTCTTGGCCATGGGTGACAGGATGGGCCCATAAGTGGGAGGCTGCAGGTGGGTTCTGCCGGGAAAGTAGCAATTTGTGGGTCGGACGTAAGAACCTCCGCCTTCTGCTCATGTGCCCCCCGACACTGTCTGCCACGCCCAGTGGCTGGAGATAGAGAAGCCCTGACTTGTGACTGACACATCAGGAGGGGTAGGGGCCCCTCCTCACTTCACCCATCCCGATAAGCCTGTGCCTTCCCTCCCTGCTGCTCTTGAGAGGTGCAGGCTGGGAGGGGCTTCCCCCCCTTAGGGTCCGCTCTATGCCGGCCCAGGGACACCCCTTGAGCCTCTCCTGGGGCTTTGGGAGCCCAGAAAGAGGTGCGCTGATGACAGTGCAGGTCCTGGGAGGCTTCCCAGGGGCACGGGTCCTGGGAGCCCAGCCCTGCACTCACTGCTGCCCCAGGGGTGGCTGACACTCTCTGCCCCTTGCTGGCTGCAGCCTTGGCCATGGCCAGTCCAGGCTGTACTCACGGCCTCTGCAGGAGTTGCTGCTGCTGCTGCCGGTAGGACTCCACCAGCTGCTGGGGCACCAGCTCTGTCAGCTCCAGGCCCTCCTTGATCTTCATCAGGATCTCAAAGTTCTCCCGGCCCCGCACCTGAGGAGAGACAGACCCCTGTAGGTGCACACGCACGCTGGCCACACGCGTCCCTCTGGGTACAGGCAGCCCACGGAGGCTCCCTCCATAGGGCTCTGGTAGCAGTGGCTTGCCCAGAGTCCCTGCCCTGGAGGTGACCCCGTCCACCCAGTCCTGCCTTCTTCCACTGCGTGCGTCCCCTGCTCCCTAGCCCTAAAGGTTGTGCCTGCCATAGCTGGGCCACACCACCTACACAGAGCACTCCCTCTGGAAGGACTCAAGGCCCGGGCAGCTCCTGACTTCTGGAGCAGCTGTGGTGGCATCATGGGTCAGGTGTTGGGCAGCCTACCACAAGGTCGGCAGTTTGAAACCACCAGTCTCTCTGAGGGAGATAGACACAGCTTTTTACTCCTGTCAAAAGTTAGTCTGTGAAACCCACAGGGGCCAGCTCTGCTTCTAACCTGAGTCGCCCTCCACTCTGTGGGAGTGAGTGTGGTTTGCTTTTGAGATTTACGGAGGACGGGGCCTGTGGGGTCAGCAGGAGAGGGTGGCACACAGGGGCGATGGGTGTGCCGAGTGACATGGAAAAAATGGTCAGTGGGGGGACCAGCATGCTCCCAGTGTCCCTGCAGCTGGTCTTGGGATTGTAAGCTGAAAGATGCTGGTCCCTGTTTCCCCGGGCCCCTGACATCTGTTTTAACCACTCTGAGCAGGCCCTTCCTGCCTGTCGCCCTGCGGAGCCCAGGACGCAGCTCAGGGGAGTCCCCGTGGCTCCTGGTGGGCCCCTGCCGAGCACTCACGGGCATGTAGTACAAGTCCTCGTCCCCATGTCTCCTCTTCTTCACACCGGCCCCCAGGGAGGGGATGGCCGGGGGGCTCTGCTTGAACGCTGCACGGGGAGAGGGGCTGGATTAGCGGTCAGAGGAGGAGGGTGGGGCCCTGTGCAACAGGGGGGTTGGCCGAGCTTCCAGACCACCACCCACCGTGGAGGACACCCAGCCGGCTGAGCCTGGACTGGGGCAGGCCTGCCATGCTGTTCGTGTGGCCTGGGGCTGTGCCACCTCAGCTGAGAAGGGCTCAGTGGCTCTTGGACACATGCCAGCGGAGCCCACCCAGCCGGGGTCCCTCTCTCCCTGCCCACCCCCACCCACCCACCTCCTTGGCCCCCGGGATGCTCACTGCGTTTGCTGGCTGCCCCACTCTTAGCGGCACTCTCGTTCAAGGCCTGCTGCTCCCGGAAGTGATCCTCATCCGCCTTGCGGTCTCGGCCGGGGCAGGCACAGATCCGGCCCTCAAAGGACCGGCGACCCAGCACCTGTCCACTGTGGGGCAGACACCAGTGGGAACCTTGAACCTCTGGATGCCCCATCCTTGACCCTGTAACCCTGCTCATGCCCCGCCCTCAGAGAGTCAGGGGAGCCAGAGCTGAGCACCCAGTGAGGGGAGGGGGCCCTCTCCCCTGAGGCTGCAGGGAACCATCTGGGGATGTGGGAACATGCTTTGAGACATCCCCCCCCCAGCAGCCCCTGACAGCTGGGAAGGCAGAGAGTGGGGATGGACCAAGCAGCCAGGTCCTGTAGCCACAGTACAACAATAGGAAAGACTCCTTTTTCCTTCTCGCTTTAAGGGCTCAGGCGGCAGTCATTGACCTTGGCCTCCATGTCCCCATGTCAAGACCCTCCAGCAGCACTGGCCCAGCTCCCCGTCACGCCCTCAGCCCCTGCCCCCCTTGTGTGCTCTCAGACTCACTCCCGGGTTTCCAAGGTGATGATGATGAGTATGGGCCTCCGGTTCATGCCCCCCACGCAGCTGCTGTTACACATGAAGTTGTACAGGATGGTGGTGAACTCTGTCCCTACCTGCACATGGGGAGGCGGGAAGAGTGTCAGTGCACAGGTCCCCACTGTATGGAGGTGGGGGCTCCTAGGCCGGGAAGCCCCCAGATTTCGTTGCGGTTGTGAGTGGACACAGGGAAGAGAGGGATCAAGGTCTTTTTTTGTCACCCATCCTTCTATCAACAAATCATCCCAACTATCTATCTAACCAAGCCATGGGTCATTTTAGATTTATCCATCCAACTAACCATCTATCCGTCCATCCGTCCCACTATCCATTCAACCAGCCATCTCAACCATCTATCTGATCATCCATCCATTCAGTTCATTTATCCTTTCATATCTGTCCATCCAACCCACCCACCCATCCACCATCCATCCATCCATCTATTCATCTCACTTATCCATGCAACCAACCCACCATCCAGCCATTGCAACCACCCATTCATCTCAACTATCCCTCCATCTCAAATATCAATCTGGCCAACCCATGAATCCTTTCACTCCCAGCTAGCCATCTATCAAACTAATCAGCCAGCCAGCCATCTGTCTAATTCACCCATTCACCCAAACCACTATCCATCCATTCCAACCATCCCACCCATCTCACCCAGATGTCCATCCATCCTTCCAACCACTCAAGCTTCCATTCATCTAATCGAGCCACAGATAACGCCCACCACGCAGTGCACTGGCTGACGGTGTTGTGCTGGCTCTGGGTGCTGTGCTGGCTCTAGGAGCTGCCCAAGAGGGGTCAGGCCTGGTCTTTGCTCCGCCCTTTGCTCTGGACACATCTGCCGTCTACCCTGACCAAAGCCAGAAGACAAGCCCCCGTGGCCATGGGTGGTAGGTGCATGCATCAACCTCTGTGGACGCCTGTGTGTTACACACTGCACTTTCCCACGGTGGGCAACTGGCTCTGATGGAGGGTGGCATTACAGTGCGATGTGAGAATGAACTTCAGTCCCAGCATCCACCTCCGTTTCCCAGGAGGAAGTGGGGCACAATGAACAGTGGGGCAGATTTGGGACCTGAACCCCAAACTCTAGACCTCTGGTTGCTTGGACCATTGAGCAGGAATTTTCACTGGCCCCCTGGGTCAGTCCGTGTGTGGAAGCAAGTCCCTGGTTTGGGAATGCCGTGGCCTTTCCCAGAACTGCCACTAGGGGGTGAGAGAGCCCTGAAGCTGACAAGACAGCCACAGGCAAGGGCTGGGTTTGCGAACTGGTGGGGTAAGAGTTGGGGCATTCTGGGGAAGGGAGGATGTTGTGGGTCCCACAGACAAAGCCCGTGGGAAGGGAGCCAAGGGCCCCTGGGGATGGGGTACAGCGGAGCATACAGAATAGCTACGGTCCTATTGCCTTCGTCCTCCCTGCAAAGCCCAGCCCTTCTCAGCATGCTGATCCCACCCTGATCCTAAGCCTCTGTCCTACCTCTCCTCTGCCAATCACAGAATCTCACTTCTCTCAAGCCGCCGACCCCTGAGACCTTCTGCTGACTCCCCACCCTGGGCCCTCTGAGCCCCGCCCATCTCTGCAGCCCCTTCCCCTGCAGACCTTTGTGGGTGTTGTGCCCCAGCTGTGGTCGTCACCCCACCCTGCTCCACCCACTGCCCGGGGCGAGCTCCTACCTGTGGGGGCTCGTATGGCACCATGACGCTCTGCCTGCCAGTGACCGGGTCATCCACGTACTGCGAGAGGTTGTTGCCTTCCACTCGGATGAGGTGGCTGGCAGGGGCAGACTGTCCTGAGGAGGGGGAGCATGGCTTCAGAGAGGAGTCAGACTCCCCCAGCCACCCCTGCCTGGAATCCACTATGGCGGTGCCTGTAGCCCTGACCTCTGGTCCCCCAGGTGAGGTCTTGGGAGCTGGAGTCAGAACCCTGCTTTTCGGCTCTTCTGTGGCCCTCCTGGGTGACCCCTAAAGCCTATCAGGCACACTGGCAGTGAGAGGGCTGCTCTCTCTTGAGCCCTGTCCCCCGCCTGCAAGGTGACACTCAGGCCTGTTGGACTGGGAGGCCCAGACAGAGGGGCAGTCAGTGTGCCGACATACAGGGGTCAGGGGCCCTGTAGGGGCCACGGAAAGGCTGAGCTGGGACTAGAAACCTCTACCTTGTCCTCCCTGGGACGTCGACCTCGGGCCTCACCTTCGTTGAAGTCCCTCCCCAGCTCGTGGTTGGGGCAGCGCTTCACGACCTCAGTCACGTGCTCAGCCTTCTTGTAGACGGGCATGGCGCGGACGGCGGTGCCGGGCGGCGGGGGCGTGGACACCTTCATCTGGATGGGGCAGGTCTTGGCGATCTGGCAGTACAGCTTCTTCAACAGGGGGGAGTACTGCCGAGGAGGGGCATGTGAGGCCGGAGGGCCTGCTTCTGGGTCACCCGCTGGCTGCCAGGAGGGGGCCCCTCGGACCCTTTCCTTGGTCACCTCCTCCCAGCACCTACTCCGCCCCACTCAACACCCAGAAGGCCTGTCCGGGCTCCGTGGCTGCTGTGACGGCACAATCTGTCCTCCTCCCTCCACCCGCAGGTGACCAAAACCGAGAGGCTGTGGGTCCATGGAGGCCAGAGCCTGGACACAGCCAGGGTGGGGGCTCGACCCCTAGGCTTTACCTCTTGAAGGCCTTCCCCACCAGAGAGGGGTGAACAGTTTATCCTTCAGGAGGGGGCAGCATGAACAGCAGCATTGGGGCCAGTGGCAACCCAACCAAGAAAGCAGGAGGGACTCCCCCCCCCCCCCCCACACACACGGGGCCCTGAGGGACAGCCATCCTGATGGGTGTGTGAGTGAGCGGTGACTCCTCCCTGTGTCAGTGCCCTGGGCAGGGAAGAGTAACCCAGGAAGGAACAGGCTCCAGGTCCCCCCTAGGTGATGGGCGTGCCTGGAGCATGGAGCCCTTTCCCACCCCCGTCCCAGCTCAGTGATGTCCAGCCAATGGAACATGCAGCTGGTGCTCAGTAAGTGCACCCTGGCACCATACTTCCCTGGGTGGGGGTTTGCAGAGAGTGCATACAGCATGACGGGCCCCGTCTGTGCCCGGTACAGCAAACACTGCATACGCAGACTCACGGCAACACGAGAGGGCAGGGCAGGGCCGCCCCCGTGGGTTTCCCAGGCGGTAACCCTTTCTAGAAGCAGCACCGCTCGCTCATCTTTGGCCTAGGGAGCAGCTGGTGGTTTCGGACTGGTGACCTGGGCAGGAGCAGCCCCACACATAACCACTGCGCCCCCGGGGCTGCCTCAGTGTCGGTTTAAAGCCCAAGCAAGGCTACAGAACCGTGTCCAGATGCTGAGACAACTCAACCCAAGGAGAGAACCAGCCAGCCACCAGGAAAGTCCTCGAAGGTCTCTGTGCGAGGGGCCAGCCAGGAGGTCTTCTTGGAGGAGGGGGCCCAGGGGAAGACTGGGAGAGCCACGAGTGACTTGGGATTCACTGGGCAAGGATTCTGGGACCTCTAGCCCCCTGCATTTGATAAGCACCGGCTGCTTCTGGGGGCCGCCTGGAGCCCTGAAAAGTCCAGCTAATCAGGGGCCTCTTCCATCAGATTCAGGGGTCCTGCCACCAGACACCACCCTGAGGACCTTAGCTGTGACCGGCTGAATGGCTTCCACCCTTGCAGGGTCAGCCGGGTTCCAGATGAGACCCCGGAGGGGCACAGGCCAGCCAGAGCCCTGGGGAAGGTCTGTCCAAGGGGTGCGTGGGGTGGGCAGACTGACCTGCCCACCAGGCCCATGTGAGCCAGGTTGAAGTCAGAGTGGTGACAGGAGGAGGTTACTGTAGGGGCAGACAACTTGAGGCCCCTGGGGTCAGCACCTTGACCTCAAGCAAGACAGGAAGCAGAGCTGGGGGTTGGGAGGTTCATCCGTGGCCCCACTGTTAGGAGAGGTGGCAGAGCTGGCATTAGTGGCACTGTTAGCCGAGGGGAGGTCAGGAAGGGGGAGAGCTGAATTTGGATTGGGAGGTAGGGGGAGGTCCAGGCTCCTCTCTAGGAGCAAGCTGGGTCCCAGGGGTGCCCGAGCCCATAGGAAGGTGCCTGTAGCCCTCCTGACTCCCTGGTGCTGAGTGGAGTCTGGAGGGCGAGTGGCTTCAAGCCTCTCCCTGTCAAAGCTTCCCAGGAGCTTCCCGGCCTCACACGCCGGTGCCCAGAAAGAGAGCATTCAAGACTCCAGAAGTCCATTCCTGCTCCCTCCACCGCTGCCGGCCTTACCTCCACACCACTGGCATCGTGTGTGTCCCTGCTATCCTGACTCCTCCCCCCAGCAGAGGTGGGTCGACAGTCCCTGGAAGCCCAGGCACTGGCTCCGAGACCCCAGGTGGGGGAGAGAGAGGATGCATGTGTCCAGACTTCCTGGTTGAGGAGGTTCTAGCGACATCAACGTGCCCACGCAGGGCAGGGCAGGACCCCCTGCCCCTAGGAGGAGCGGCCTGGAGCCCTGGCACCCTGCAGGCTGGGCAGTGCAGGGAGCTGTCCCTGGTACCGCCGGCTGAGTAGCGACACCCCTCCCCGCTCTGGGCAGCCCCAGCCTCCTCTCACCCAGGCCAGGGCAGAATGCTGCAGCGGGGGTGGAGGGGCAGACGCAGCGGGAGAGAGGGGGACATACCCCCCTGGGGCCACGGGAGCCCCTCCCCGACCCCCGCCACGAGTCATGCCACTGGATGCAGCAGCATCAGCCACCCTCAAACAGTATCCCGGCCCAGTGCTGAAGGGCAGGCTGCCCCCGTGGCCTTGGGGATAGGCACACACGGAAGCCCCTGGCTCTGGGGAGAGGTTCCACCGCGGACCCAGCTCCTGAGTAGGAATCCTTCCCGGAGAGGCCCTCTCCCCAGGACCCCCTCCTCTGGTGGCCCACCGTGGTCCTGGACTAGGGGCTGGGCAGGGGCCCACGTGCCCTTTCCTTGTGTGGATGCTGTGTCCCCGCCGCCTGCCTCCCTCCCTCCCTCCCTCCCCGTTCTTCTCTAGAACCGCTAGGTGAATGTGTTTCAGCAGATTCCGAGCCGATAAAATCTTATTTATCTTCGGCTGTTGACACAGAGCCGCCTAGACTTGTCTGTTCCGGGATGCGTGTGCTGCTCTGTACTTGCAGGAAATGATTTGCTCCAACACCGACGTGTGCCCAGCAGCTACCCCTCCCCACCCTACTGCTGGCTTCTCTTTTGGGACCCCCTCCGGGCCCACCTCCCCAGCCTTTCCCCAACCCCGCTCTGTCCCAAAGGGGCCTGGCCTGGCTAGGCGCTCCGAGGCCCGGTGGCCTGGAGGGTGGTGGGCAGGAGGGTGCGGGGGTGCGGGGGCTGTTAATTTCCTCACCCACTCCCGGCAGCTGGGGTGCCCGGCACAGGCAGGTCTGGGCAGGAGGACAGTGGAGAGGTGATAATAACTTGTCTGTCAATTTCCCGGGACATGTAGCATCATGCAAACCGCAAATACCGTTAACCAGCTTGGGTGAATCTGTTACAACAGATTCTGGAAGACGTGGCCTGCGGTGGGGGCTTTCTTTTCTTTCTTTAAAATTTTTTTAATATCTCTCTATCTCTTTTATAGCTCATTTAATTCACTTTCTGCTTGGCGTGTGTGGGTGCATGGGGGTCGGGAACCAGTGCCTCAGCCTGCTCTGGGTCCCAGGCCCCTAGGAGGACCCCAACCCCACCCCCAGCCCAGGTGACAGGCCCTCTCTCCCTGGCAGGGCTCCAGGGCAGCCCACAGAACACCTGGCGTGAAGTTCTGTGGGCTTCCAAACCAACCCCCCAAAACTCACAAGGGACCTCAGCTAATAGCCCTGGCGTACAGCTCTCGATGCTCTTTTGGGAGAGGTGGGTTTCTGGGGGACACACCCTAGAGTCTATCTCCATCTCCCCCAACACAGGGTTTTCTTGCCTCTCCCTGTACAGGGGCCTGGTCAGGCCCAGACCAGCTGGAGGAGAGGTCCCCACATGATGCATGAGTCCCAAAGGTTATCCTGAGACCTTCCTTAAAGGGCTGTGCCCACTTCGGCGGCACTGCCATGCCCAGGGAGGGCTGGCACACAGCCTCTGTCACCACTCACCCCGCCAAGACCCCCTGGCTGCAAGGGGTGGGAGGAGTGCTACCTTACCCCTAGGGTAGGTGACACCGCCTTCTTAGCCTGGCGCTGAGACCCAGACACCCCCCGGGAACTGTTCTCAGGGTCCGTGGGCACAGCAGGGGCTGGCAGGGAGACCAAGGGTGGCCCTAGCAGCAGCCTTCTGTCCTCACTTGGAGGTACCACTGGGATGCAATCTGAAGGAACCACCCCCAGCCTCTGCCACCTCAAGCGCTCCCCACCCACCTCCTCTGCCCAAGGGCCTGGCCGTGCTGGGCATCCCTGCCGGCCTCCCCTCTGGACTCTGGCTCACGGAGAGAAGGTGCTGGCACAGGATGCAGCAGCCAGAGAGTGGGCAGCTGGCCAATGAGGCGTGCCTGGCAGCTCTGCCCTCAGGGGGAGTTTCCTTCGACTGCTGAGGATAGGAGTCCCCCTACTGCCTTTTACACCCCCACCTCCCCCCACACACATAAACACCTTCTCTGTGGTTCTGACCTGGGTCCAGAAGGGCAGTCCCGGGGCCGTCCATGGACCACAGGCACCACATTTTGGACACGGGCATCAGACAGTTCAGGGCCAGACAGGTCAGGAGCAGAGTGGGAGGGGACGGTGTGTTCAAGGGCCTCTCTGGAGTGTGGGTGTGTGACAGCTCCATCAGGGAGTCTGGGAGATGGGTCCTACACCCTTCCTCTTGGACTACCCACGCCTGCAGGAAGGCCCCTGGCTGGCGGACATGGTTTGAGATGTCCCTCCTGACTCAAGCTTGATGACACTGGGACCGCCCGCTCCTCAGTACACTCCATCCCACTCAGAGAGGCCAGGGCCCGGGGCTTCTCTGAGGGGCCCGGCTGCCCCCGCCCGGCCAGCTTGTGGACACGTGGGGCCTTTGAGGAAGCCGTTGACTAGTAAGGGAGCTTTCACTGAGCCTATAAATAGTAGACAAGCGCCCCGGGGCCAGGAGAGCCTGATGTGGAAATGGCTGATTCACCTGCTGCAGAGAGCAATAGACCCCAGCAGGCGGGGCCTGTGCCCATGGCCTGCCTCTGTCTTCCCGAAGCTGGTTCCCTCTGTCTGCAGAGGTCAGGGCAGTCTTGTCTGGGTCCTGCAACTGCAGTGGAGGAGGTAGGGGCTGGAATACTGGACCACTCAGGATTGGGGGCGGTGGCATGCTTTCCCAGGGAGCTCCCCCACCCCCCGCCCCTGGCGGAGCCATCAACTACACACCCAAAGGTTCCAGATGCGAGTTGACCCCCGAGGTGACTCAGTAGAAATACCTGGTAATCCACTCACCCCAAAAGCAGTCGCTGAGAACCCCGGGAGGGGGCACAATTCCACCCTGACACACCTGCAGTCGTTGTGAGTTGAAATCAACTCCACAGCAATGGGGGGAAGGAGGGAGCCCTTCTGCCCTCCAATGAGCCGCGCCCCTCGAGGTCTCTGCGGCATCAGCATAAGCCCAGTGACCAGAGATCCTCGCTTTGATGCGACACCCCTTCTGAATCCCACTAACAACTCAGGAGGGGGCTTCTCTTTCCAGCTCTGACATCCTGGCATTCCCCACCCTCTGCCTTTCCTGAGACTCCCGGGACCATTGCTGGATGGCTGGAGGTAGCAAAGGGCTTGACTGTCCATCACGGTCGGGGTCAGCCAATCTTGGAACCACAGGGCCCGACTGTCAGCCCTGAGCTTGAGAAAAACCCAGGGCAGTTCTCCACTGGCTCATCACTGGCAGAGAGACCTGGGCCCACAGACCTGAGTCCTCTCCTCTGCCATGCTCCACCCAGCCCAGGTCCTTCCTGGACCAGGCTCCAGGCACCCAGGATCCCGTGTTGATGTGGCTCTGGTCTGGATGCAGCAGGATGTTGCCTGTAGCCCCTCTTTCTTAAAGTGGGGAATTCTGGGTGGTGTAGATGGTGAACTCAGCTGCAAACTCAAAGGATGGAGGTTCAAGTTCACCCTGAGGTGGCTCAGAAGAAAGACCTGGTGATCGCAGGCACATCACATCCCAGTGCGGGAGGCTCTGAGTGATGGACCTGATGGATGGTCCGGGCTTCTTGTTGGGCTAGGGCAGGGGATTGAGAAGGAACTGAGGGGGGCTCCTGCTTCTCCTGCTGTCTGCCTTGGCCCCAGGTCCACAGGGCAGCCTCGCCCGGAATGTTCTAACCACAATGTTCTTGGGGGACGGGGATTTCCTTGGTCAATGAAAAGCAATCCACGAGACCAGCAGCAAGGGCAAGGGCCTCGACCCACCTACCCACGGGCAGGTAGCATCCCACTTGGGCACACACTGGAACTTCTTCTAGGGGGCAGGCGGGAACATCAAGGGTCAGAACTCTCCTCAGTCTTCAGAGCTGGGGTCTGCTCCTGCTGCACAGTGGAAGCCAGGGGTCAGGCTGCCTGTCAAGTTCCTGCTGCCCTGCACAAGCAGCTGCCTCTTGAAGCCCCAGTTTCTCCACCACCCAGTGGGGGAGAATGAGCGATCCTTCCCTAGCCGCCGCCCCTGTTGAAGTTACTGTGGAGTCAGCTCTGACTGCGGGAGGCCCTGGGTCAGAACAGAATGTGCCCCACCAGGTTTCCAAAGACCGAGCCCTTCGGGGAACAGGCTTCCAGGCCTTTCGTCACAGGCACCTCTCAGTGGACTTGATCCTCCAACCTCCCGTCTAGCAGCTGATCGCACTTCCTGCTGCATGCCGCCCGTGTTTCTAAGCTAACAACGGAAGGTTGGCTCCCTTCTGGGAACAAATCCTAAGAGAACACTCTCCTTCCATCATCGACCTTTGGCACCAGACCTGGTCCTTCAAGGAGCTCTCACTCGTGGCTCCTAGATAGTGGGGGGTGAAGGTCTGGGTGTCCCTCCTCTGGCGTGTCGCTGGAATCTGCCAACATCTGCACTGTGACTGGAAACCCAGGGATGCAGGATAAGAGGTCACACCACTCAGCGCCCCCCAAGACCAGTTCCCACACCCTTCAGGGGGGAGCATCTTCCAGGGGGTGCAGGCTGGTGAGGGGACCCCAGTTCACCCCCCTGCAGTAGCCTACAGGAAGCTCCGCCCTGCCTGAGGGCCTGGGCCACAGAACTGCACAAGATGAGCAATTGCTGCAATTTCCCCCCAAGTGTCCTTGTTTCTCTTTAATGCCCCACGTCTCATCTCACAATAAACATGGTTAGAATGCTTCCCTCGGCTCTAAAGACAGATAATTGCCTTTGGTGCCAGTAAAAGGTATTAATTCCACTTATGCATTCCATAAACTTTTAGGATAACGCAATTGATACCACAGTCGTGTTGGGACACCTCCGCTATTATTCTCCAGCAACAGAGCTCCGAGGGGCTGGAAAGTTTTTGCCAGACCTAGAAGCATTGAGTCAGCCTCCTTCCACCCTGGCTTCCCTGCCCGCCTGCCGCCTGTGCTGGTGGTGGGGGGTGCGGGGTGGAGGGGGACTCTCCCTGGAACAGCACACTGACACACAGGCATGTACAGAGGCTCCCCCCGCCATCCTCCAACCTCACACACTCATGTTCACACACATGCGAACACCTTCACAACACTCCCTCAGACTCACAGCACACATGCACACACAGGCTCACACACACATGCCCGCTAACACCCACACACATGCCGGGACACGCGCTCAGACTCACAACACACACACACACACAGGCTCACATGCCCGCTAGCACACACACGCACGCTCTCACCCATGGGCAAAGGCGGTCTCACACTCACCCCCATATCTTCAGCAGCCAGCCCAGCACCCCGTGGGAAGAAGTTAGGTGCTGCATCTGGGCTCCTGTCTGTCCTCAGCCCTGTCTGTCCTGGGTGGCAGCCCTGCTCCTCCACCACTACCCCCACCCCTGGAAGGCCAGTGACCACAGCCGCATTGGCAGAGCCTTTCTGCCTGCCTGGGAAGGAGGGAGGCTGAGGTCAGGCGGGGCCAGGGACCTAACCACAGTGGGCCTCGAGTCTGACCTCAGAACCCTCCTGAGCTCTGCGAATGTTGGCAGACCTGGCCCGGGGCGGAAGCGGCTGGCTGCATGGCTGAGCAGAGTTCAAGTCCACAGGGCCTGGCCCAGGACAACACTGCTCACCTTCTGGATGCTCCAGGGGGCCGAGGGGCCAGGTTCCCACCTGACAGCTGGCATTGCCCATTCTCTGATGTCTCAGCCTGGCCAAGGCCACTTACAGGCCTGGGACACCTTTCCCAGGAAGGTGCCTGGCAGGGAGAAAGGCACTGGAGCCACCCCCCTGCGCCCAGCTTCATCTGCCCATCTGTCCTTCTGCCCCAGACCTTGGGTGCCTACCTGGTGCCAGGCTCTCAGGTGTAGCACTGAGCATTTATGCTACTTCCTCCAAAGGTCTCGGTGGACCCTGGGCCAGGATGACCTCAGCTAGGCCATTGGACAGTTCCAGTCCCTGTCCTAAGCAGTGGATGAGTCAGGCTTCTGGCCCCCACCTTGGCCTTTACAGATGACCCAGACGTGGAGAGATGACCCAGCTGCCACAGGTTGGTCAGGCTCAAGACCCAGATCCCAGTGGGTGCCTCTGGTCCATGCTCCCTCTGCAAAGTCCCCTCCAAGCTGTCACCAGGGGACCAACTTCCAAACTCTTTACTGCATGCCAAGCCCTCGCTGGCTCTCCAGTGATCTTCACATCAGCCCTTCTGGGCCTGTCAGAACCAGGATGGAATAGAAAGGTGTGCATATGCAACATGGGTGTGTGAGAGGTGTACATCTGGGTGGCGCAAGTCTGTGTGGTGTGTGCATGAATGTGTGTGGTGTCCACATGTGTGCACATGTACATTGCAATGTATATTCACATGTGCCATGCGTATAATGTGTGTGTATGGTGTGTGCATTTGCACTGTGTGTGCATGCTGTGTACTGTATGCACATGTGCTGTGCATGCATGTATGTCCTGTATACACGTGTGATGTGAGTGCGTGTGTGTATGTGGCACATGCACGTGTGTGGTGTGCACATATATGCCATATATCCCCGCGGCCAGAGCCTGTACGTAATCTGTGCATGTCTGTGTGGAGGGTGTGTGTGCATGAGTGTGTTGTAACGCATGCATGTATGTAGTGTGTGCATATGTGAAAGTGTGGAAGTCTACCAGTGGCAGAAGGCCCACCCTGAGTGGGAGTCCCTCGGGGACCTGAGCCAGGCAGAGGCCAAAGACCCCATTAACAGCTGTGACACCCTGAGATGGGGGTGAGGTGTTTTCCTCAAGAGCAGAAAGGGACGAACATGGCAGCTTGGAATTGTACTTGAGAAAAATATGCATTATCTATCAGTTACCAGCCGGCCGGCGAGGTGGGAGCTGTGTGTGGAGGCCGGGGCAGCGGGCCCAGCAACAAGCCTGGGCAGCACTGCATGGTTGGACCTCGAGAGGCGGGTGCAGGCAGCCCGCACAGCCTGCCCTGCACTCCAGGCAGACAGCCCCGCCCCTCCCTGGGCAAGGGAAGGAGCATGGAGGGGGTGGGTGTGTGTGTGGAGGGGGTTGCTTCCAGGTAGCCAAGGCGCCAAAATCTCATTATCGATGTTTGTCCCACCTGAGTCCCCTCCACCCTGGCGCTGATAGCGGCTGGGGCAGGGCTCGGCTGGAGCAGTCTGGGCACAGCAACTTCAGCCCCTAGAGGAGGTCCTGCTCAGGCACCTGGTGGGGGGCAGAGCTGTTGACCTCAGATAAGCCTTCCCTGACCCATGGCGCTGCTGGCCACATGTCTGGATCCTGGACAGGGCACCCACGGAACCACTCAGGGCCTTCGCCCCAGACCTGATGCCCACACACCAAGCAGGGAGCATGAGCAGAGGGGCAGTTCTTCTCCCTATCTGAGGACCAGCTCAGACCTACTGAGGCCTTCCCAGTCCCCTCAAAGGAGACATCCCAAACAACCTTGGGGGACGGAGGGGAGACGGAGCCCCCCATATTGCCAGCCAGGACTCGGTATGGGGAACTGATCCCCAAACAGCCAGGCAAGTCACCTCCATTGACATGTCAATTTTGGGGAGCTTCTCCATTAGATGGGAGGCGGGAAGGAGTCAGACTATGGAACAGAGAGGCCATGAGCCCCTGATGGAGGGGTGCAGGTATGGAGATGCCCCAGGCTTCCTGACCCAAACCTGAGGAGGGGGGGGACTACCCTAAAGCCCTCTGAAGGGGAGCAGAGCCACCAAGAGATGCTTCTAGCCCCCAGCAGCTATTGCTGAGCAACCTTCTCGGGAGGAAGCAGGCTCTGTCCGAAGCCCATTATAGCCACTGCAGCAATAATCCTGTGACCCCCACCTGGTGATGGGGCAGTTCGTGCCCTCAGGGTTAAGCCTTGTGCCCCATCCTGTACAGCACACACTCCTGCTGCCCCACCCACAGCATGCAGGAAGGAGCGCTGGGAGGACAGCTGTCGGGTGATGGAAAGGCACCAGTCCCCATGCCTGCCCCCCCCGCCCC
>PVJH01017212.1:0-48375 GCA_004026705.1 Nesogale talazaci | reverse complement strand
GGAATGTGGAAATTAGACTTCTAATTCCCTTGCCCACATAAATTTTTAAAAGATCACAAGAGCTAATTTATGAAACGAGGGTAAGTTTCATATTTTTAAAATGGTGTGACAGGGGGTAAATTTACAAAGCAGTGTGGGAAGACAGATTTATCATAAGCAGACATGGGAATGTTTTTCCCGCATCATGTGAATGAGATGCAGTCAGGGAAAGCAATGACCTCGTCCTTTCTTGAAATGAATGTCCCTTGGTGACTAAGTGAACAATGTCATTGCATGCCCTAGGTGCTCAGGGTGAAGCAAAAGCATGGAATCTAGATTTTTCTGGAAGCTGATGGTGTCCTAGATTTTTGTAGTATTAAATTCAGTCTGAATCCCAAAAAAAATGCCCATTGAAAAACAGATATGTCTATGGAAGAAACTATACTTTTGTGCTCATTATTTTTTTTTCAAAGAGACAGCATCTATAAAAAAAAATGTCTTGCTGATACGGATTCCACTTGATACCTTGATTAATTTCCATTTGTATAGTTAAAAATCTGCCTGAATAAAAAAGCTGTGTTTTCATCTTGCATTTTAAAGATCTCTTAATTCTCATCACTTTGGAAATCATGGAAAGGTTTGATTTGTATTAAGAACCTTCTGTGGCCTTGACACAGATACAATGGTAGTGACATATCTGACAAAGTCATTTAAATAGAAGATAATAATTAGATAATTAGATGGGTATCTATTTAGAAGCTGGAGGGCTTCTTAGTGGTTAGCACTTTGATGTTAGCCAAAAAAGGTCACTAACTGAAACCCACCAGTTGCTCTCTGGGAGAGTGATGTGGCAATCTGGTCATCTAAAAATATACAGACTTGGAAACCACACAGGAGCAGTCCTACTCTATCCCATAGGGTGACTATGAGTGAGACTTCGAGTCTAAAGTAATGGATTTTGTGTTACTCCGGGTAGACTAAAGAACCAAATTCATAAACATGCATATGTATATAAAAGAGAGAGTTTTACATAGGAAAGCATTTCAACCCAGTCCAGTCTAAGTCCACAAGTCTGATACTAGCCTATATGTCCTATACCATTCTATAAAGTATTCTTTAATTTCACGATACAAATGCAATGACATCAAATTCAGGACAATGAGATGTCAGACGAGTAGAGAGTCTTTGGATCAAGTGGCGTTGTTAGGCATCTCAGTGCTGGTAGGGGTCTCCAAATGGCATGGGCTCTATCAGCATTGTGCCATGTGTCTTGTCAGTAGAGCATCTCCAAGGGAGTGAGAGGGTGTCTCCTGCATCCAAAAAGGAAGTATCAGATTTCCCAGAATTCCCAGAGAAGAAAGTCATGCCCACACAGAGGTCTCATTGGCTGTCTCCACCCTTAATCCTCACATTGACACCAGATTAGGTGATTGCCACAGATTTAGAATCAGAAATTGTAGCAAGTGTTGTAAAGGATAATAGCTAGAGATCTATTATCAAGGAGCATTCCTTGAAGAAATGATGTACACATTGAGATATGAAGAATGGGTATATATCAGTTAGAGAAATTGAGGGAGCAAGATGAAAGGTGGTGATGCAGGAGAAGGAAACATTGTTTAAGAGCCCTGGTATGGAGGGGTCTATAATTTTATCAAAGAAACTTTTTAAAAATTTATGCATAGTCAGATATGCGCTCATGAAACTGCATATCTAAATGGTGGCCAGTTGGAGTTCAGAGATAGAGGCTTCCTTGGCTAAGAATAATAAATAAACAAATACAATTTTTAAATGTAGATTTAAATTGATAGTTATACTCAATTACTGAATTCTTTATATGTGTATTGAGCATGTATCATTGTTTTATACACTAGAGTGTATAAAACAGAAGGGGGCCAAAGATATAGCGGTAAACAAGGCAGAAATTACACCTATCCACAGAGGATTTGCAACCTAGGGCTCTGTGGCAGTCATGTGCTTGTGTTAATTTCATGATTGAGATGTAGGGGTGGAGTCTGGCCTGGTAATCTGGAGATAGCCATTAAGCAGCCAATGAGGCCTCTGTGTGGGCATGGCTTTCTCCTGAGACTTCTGGGAAATGTCGAGACATTTCCCTCATGAGGATGAGAAAATATCCTCCCCAGTGGGTGGGAGTTAGTCTCAGAGACAAGGAATTAGGGAAAGACAAGCTGGCAGTGTCCGAGAAGCTGCAGCAGCCGGCAGAGAGACCACACAGACTTGCCCTGATGGAACCAGATCTCTGAAGCTGGGGCGGCCACATGGAGACCTCTGCCAACGATGAGTTGCTTCTGCTGTTGATGGTCCTGAGCCCTGGAAGCGAGGAGCCATGTGGAGACCCCTGCCAGCGCCGGGATTCTGCACCCACTGACCTGTGACTTCGTGAGTCGGAAGGAGACTATGTAGACTGATTTCGGGCATATGGGTTAATATCGGACTTAAGACTTTGAACCTGACTGGGCTCAATGTCCTGTTCCTCTTGTATATAAACCTTTTCCTTATACCTATATTCGTTTCTATAAAATTTGTTCCTCTAGTCTGCCCAGACTAACACAGGCTCCAATTCATCTTTGGTTACCTCTGTTCCTCAAAAGAGAAGTTCATTCCATTTTGTCCTTTTCCAATTAAGATGTGTTTGTGTGGCAGAAAGCTACTGGAGGGTTATTAAGTAAGATATGACAAATGAACTGTGCTCCCAGATCTGGTCTAGGAATCTTTTGGACATTTTGCTCGTGTTTCCAGTCCGCTGCCACTAGACTGGAGGTGCCTGCAGGTATTTGGGCACCAGTTCTACCTAAGTATGAGAGTAATTCACATGTGATTTGTGCTGTGAGTAGTTTGATTCATTAATTAAAAGTATGGCACTCAAATCATAATTGTTAGGAAATGCTAAATGCTTTCTATCTGAATTTTTAAGCTAACTCTCTCTAGTCGAGAGCAAAGAAGAAAGAGACTGCAAGCATATCACCTTGCCCAGTGTTCATGGAACAACAAGGGGAAGGACGAGACTTATTGGAAAATGTGTCTTACTAGCTGCATATATATTCAATGTCAACTTGGTACACAAAATATAGCATTTATTTTCTTCCCAGTCAACATGGTGATTGCTAATATGACAATAAGAGCTTATGCATATAAATATAAACAGTAATTGTACTGGGAGTTCGTGCAGTTCTTATCACAATCCATCCCTACATATCCATTGTGTCAAGCATGTTTGTACGTAAATTGGTATCATCATTTTCAAAACTTTTCCTTTCTACTTGAGACCTTGATATCACCTCATTTTATCCCCTCTTCCACCCTCCCTCCCTCATGAACCCTTGATAATTTATCATTTTTTTTCATGTTTTACACCAACCCCTGTCTTCCTTCACCCACTTTTCGGTTGTCTCTCCACCTGGGAAGGGGTTTTATGTAGATCATTATGATCAGTTTCCCCTTTACCCACCCCACCCCCCACGGACCCCTTTCCCTTCTGGTATCGCTACTCTCATTATTAGTCCTGAGGGGTTTATCTGTTCTTGAGACTCTGTGTTTCAAGCTCTTCTCTCTACCTGTGTACATGCTCTGTTCTCTCCAGATCTGTAAGGTAGAATTAGGGTCATGATAGGTGGAAAGGGGAGCAAGTGTTAAAGAACTAGAGGAAAGTAATAGGTTTCATTAGTCCTATACTGCACCCTGACTGGCTTATCTGTCTCTCTCTCTCTTTCTCTTTCTCTCTCTCTCTCTCTCTCTCTCTCTCTCTCTCTCTCTCTCTCTCTCTCATCACCCTTCTGTAAAGGGTTATCCAAGTGTCTCCAGATGGGCTTTGGGTCTCCTCTCCAGTCTCCCTCATTCAAATTGATATGCTTTTTTGTTCTGGGTCTTTGGTGCTTCATCCTGTCAAAAACTCGTGGTCACACAAGTTGGTGTGCTTCTTCCATGTGGACTTTGTTTCTTCTCAGCTAGATGGCTGCTTGTTTGTTTACCTTCAAGCCTTTAAGACCCCAGATAGTATATCTTTTGATAACTGGGCACTATCAGCTTTCTTCACCCCATTTGTTTATGCACCCAATTTTTCTTCAGTGATTGTGTTGGGAAGGTGAGCATCATGGAATACCTGATTATTAGAATTATTTCTATAGGGTTCTTTTTAACTGTTATTACCTTTACTTTTGATGGATTTCCTGAGCACCAGCATCATATATATGTCCAACTACATACTGTTATCTTCCTTAAATATCTAAGAGTTATCTTAAACTTCACATTTCCTGAAGCACAAGGTTTATTTACCTACAGAAACACAGTTAGCCCCCAACATGTGTCCCTCTTAGACCTCTACATATAGTGAATTAACCTTTGCATCTTAAAGCCAAAATCTAATGAGTCATCCTGAATGTTTCTGTTTCCTGCATCTTTTACACACTTAATTCATCATCAAATTCTTTTGCCTCTATCTCTAGAAATTTATTCTGAATCCATCCATATCTTCACCCATCATTCCAGTGAGGTAATGGAAAGGAATTCATTCTCAACCCCAAAGCCACAGTCACCATCTTATACTAGTAATCAAAGTGTATCACTTCTTAATTTAAAACTCTCTGGTAACTTCACAGTTGAATAATATCTGGGTATTTGACAAAGTGTCTAACACTCTCTCTGATCTGCTTTTCTTGCCCTGTTTGTCTGCCTCATTTTAAACCATGCTACCCTGTGATGTTATAAACTCCATTCAAAATGAGGCAGGACTCTGACCTTGCTATTTTCTATGCTTAGTGTTTTTCCCCAAAATTCATGAGTGAATATCTGTTACTTGTCTGCCATATCTCATATCTCAACTACAATATTATTTCATCAAAGATAACTTTCCAAACCAGAAATATGATGTAATATCTTGACAATTAAATCATCCTCCATAAATTTACCCAGCTTCATTTTCTGCAATGTTATTAATACATGATGGGAGCTCAAAAGTGTGTAGACAAATGGAATTAAATAAAAATGAAAATTTTTCACAAGATTTTTGAAGTCCCATTGATTTTTTGAATGCAATTACTTTCTGTAACCGTTAGTAGAGTATAAATTTGATGAGAATCTCTATCATATCACTTTTTTCTTGTCAATAGTTCTAGTAATTCAGAAAAATATCAATCAATACTAATCAAAAGTAAAGATGGGGGAAGAAAGAACTGAACTAGGGAAAGAAAGTAGAAAAACAAAGAGAGAAAGAGAAGAAAAGAAGGAAGTAGAATTAGAGGTGACATAATAATAAATTTTAAAATTAACCCCCTGTATCTTTTATATCCACTCTTCATAGTAAAATAATATAAAGAAAAATATTTCTGCTCAAAGCTTTCAAAATATTCTTTAATATATCCTGGGTCGAAAGTTTACTTACTTAGTAACCATATGGAAAAGCTAAGCCCTAAATCTGTAGATAAAAGAGAATTGTAAATGACAATAGGAATAGAGAAAAGGAAGCCCTAAGATTGCACTGTTGGACAATTTTCATTGCATTATTTTATTTTCCTTTTAGGTTTAAAAAAAAGGGTTAAAAAGTAAACAAGCCACAATGACAGCTGAAGTGCATGCTTATTCTGTTGGGTATCATTCACTCATGATACACTGGGCTGTATTACCCCCTCTTAGTGGAGTGCCATTGATTTCAATGTCTCTAAGCTTCCATTGTGGAGACTGGTGAGTGCACATATGATAATGCCATTTGGGACACGCTAATGTGCTTTCCAGAAAAGCATTCCCTCAACAATACTCAAACTTACTCTGACTGGACTATATCTGGCTAAGAAAAGATGGATCTATTAGTCTTTGTATTTTATTTTTGGCACTTTCAATTTGACAAATAGTCAGAATTATTGTCCAAGGATTTGCTGATTCAAAACAGGGTGACCCAAATTCTTGAATGGAAAACTGTGTTCTAAGTCATTATATCCAAAGGTGTATTAGAAGCATACAATAGATGTTTAATGAATGCATAAATTTGATAAATTTCTTATCAAAATTTATAAATCTGCTCTGCCAATCTAATTTTCCATTCCATGCATTTGAGAATGAAAGAGAAATCTACTGTATATGTGCAAAAGAGATTAACACTTTGCACATACTGTCTATTTATATATCAAATATTTCATAAAGCCAGTTGCCCTTAAGTGAATTCTTCCCATAAAGACTGAAAATGTGTCAGAATAGAACTGGGCTTTGTAATATTTTCAATGACTAGTATTTCTAAAGTAATTTTTCAGACTTTTCTTCCAAGTTGTTTCTGGGTGGAATTGAACTTCCAAACCTCACCCAGGGATCCCAAATATTTAATAAGTGACAATCTGTCTTTTAAAAAGTACACTTAGATTGCTCCTTAGAACAAAGATAATGAGACTTTGTAACTAGTCCCTGAAAAACAGACACCTTGCTTGTCCAAATAGGGCAGTGACTCGCAACCTAAAGTTCTCAACTCCTTTCACAGGAGTTGCTCAATTCATAACAATAGCAAAATTATAGTTATGAAGTAGCAATGAAAATAATTTTATGGTTGGAGGTTCACTACAACATGAAGAACTGTTTATAAAGAGTCATGGCATTAGGAAGATTGAGAAGCACTGAAAATAGAGGGTCAACGAAAGCAGAGAGAGAGACTCTCAATCAGCAGCACCAGTGGCAGCCTTGAACTCAAAGGTCACGATTAAGAAGATGGTGCAGGAGTGAGCATTGCTTCATTCTTTTGTACGTAGGGTCAACTCTGAGTTGGAAGCGACTTGACAGCAGATAACTAAGGCGTGGTGCAATGCTTCTGCCTTCACATAAAATCCATTCTAAGATAACCCCATAAAGGGTCTACACAAATCCCCATCCAGTAACTTCACAGTTTTTTTTCCATTTATTATTTTTTCCATATATAAATTCCATACTAGTGATTTACTATATTCCTAAGAAGTCCTTCCTCCTCCTAATCTGTTAATCTAAGGACATCGACCTATTCTTAACAGACACTAACTATGGATTAAGGCATTCCAAAAACTTAACAGGAAGGGATATTGTTTGGGCCCTTACAAATTTACTTACTTTGCAGCTGTTATTAGTAAAAGCCAAATTCTAGAAAAACTCACCTTGACTGGTAAAGCATAGAGTCAGAAAAATAAGGGAAAGGCTCAACGAAATTACTGCAATGACAATGATGTATGTAAGCACACCAACAGTCATGAAGGTGACACAGGACCAGCAATGTTTCCTGTTGTTACACAGAGGTCTCCATGAACCTGAGCCAATGTGACATGTAGTTAACAACAACAGCATCAAAAGCAAAATGTCTTCCACCAAGATACTTTGTAGTGATGTGCTAGGTATTTATTGAGGATCCCTATAATAAATTATCATTGGAATTTCAACTTGAAATTTAAGTTAAGAAAGTTTTTTAAGGATGATTTTTTTTCTGCTATGTGACTCTATGTCTTCTATCTGTGTGAAGATACAAAAAAGAATTTTTAGAATTTTTTAAATTTAAACATATACACACAGACACAAAGAATCAAGTAAATCCTTTCCCCCCAGTTTATTTTTATCACATTAAATGTAAATCTTATAACATTTTTACCACCTTGTAGACATTTCGACAATCATAAAACTTAAAATCAGAAATACAAGCAAGTGAGTCACACTGTGCAATTGCTTTGCCTCACCATCATCGTCGGGATGAAAACTAAGGAACTCTCAATACAGAGGTAAATATATTTAATTGAACCCAATTTCAAAAAGAAAAAATGATACCTAGTTTTCACTTTTTCCTCGGCAATAAAGAACTGATCAGTCTAGTCCAAAAAAACCTGAACTTAGATTCTTTGTATTGTTTTCATACTCTTTCTAACAGAAGTGGGAAAGAAGTGTCCATTATGTGATCACTCATTCAATCATAAAAAACACAGCTACAATTTTGTGATAAAGCTTTTAGTAATTTCTTTAGACATAGGACTTGTTCGGTTTTGGTAAACTCTTTTTTCAAATGATCTGTATTCTAATATTCAAAAATCCCTCACTGCCATCAAGTTGGTGCGGAGTCCTCCCTACCCTATAGGGCTTCACCCAGGGAGTTTGTAAGACTGAATTTTTTTTTTGTAATTGGGAGCTCTTACAGATCTTATATCAATTGCATCAAGTGTATTTGTACATATGTTGTCATCATTATTTTCTAAACATTTACTTTATATTTTGAGCGCTTAGTATCAGCTCCTCTTTCTTCCCACCAAACCCCTAACTACCCCTGTGAGCCCTTGATAAATTATAGATTTCTATTTTCATACCTTATACTGACTGCTGTTTCCTTCCCCCACTCAGTGTCTGTTGTTCATCTCCCTGGAGGAGGGAAGTGTAATTCTTTATAGGAGTAAAAAGCCACACCTTCTCCCAGAGAGCGACTGGTGGTTTCAAACTACAGACCTTTTATTAGCAACCCAATACATGACGACTATGCCACCAGAATTCTTATAATGTTCCAGTTAGTATATAGAACACAATTTACTTGGTCAATCCCAATGTCTTAAATATGTAGGCTGTCTCCTGCTTTGAATTCATTTTAAGTTTTCTGTATTTTAGGATTATTGACCTTTGCAATATTCAATAACCTTTCCTGTTAGATTACTCCTAAAAAACATATATCACTTTACTTTATTCACCCCAAATATGTTCTTTTTTATTTAATAGCATTAAAAGTAGCAATATGTTTATACACTTGCTATACACTGGTAGACATTTTAAGCAAAAAGAATACCTTGAGTCATTTAAGTATTTGGAGATAATGACAAAAAAGTTATTGTAATAAGACTTAGAGTTTAGTAATATGTAATGAAGATCAAGAGTAGGAAGCATTGATTTAATCTTTCAAAGAGAAGCTTTCTGTGATATTTCATTAATCCCCTTGCTACATTCAAGCATCTTAAAGGGCAACTTAGTCATTACTCAAATGAGGCTATTAATGAGTCAATCCTATGGTAATCCAACTAGATAATTTTTTCTCTAGAGATGTCTATACATTACAAAATTTCCATAAAGTTTGATAATTTTAAAGGTTGTAGTATGGAATTTTTCTCCTGAGAGAAGAGACTGAGTGGAAGAAAGATGAAGTTTTCTACTCCTATAAAGAAGTGCACTCTTGAAAACCTTCAGGGGTTCCTCAACTCTGTCCTGTCAGGTGGCTACGCCTGGGAATCTTTTTGATGGCATTGAGTTGGGGTTACAAGAAAGGACTGGGGGACTACAAGCTAGGTAGAAATATATACTTAAGAGTAGATATCAAATAATGTTATGCTGATTGCAGGCCTGAACAACTTGTCATTTAGGCAAATAAGTGACACAAGTCATCTAGTATTCTCTTAATCAACTGATCCATTAAAAATGCATCCCTTTGGCTTAAAACCAGGGTATCCTAAAAAAAAAAACAGATATCCTCAGATAAGTTAATCATTTGGCATAATAGAGTTCATGAAGTTAAATTTCTACATCCTAGCTCAGTGAGAAGTATCTGCAGTCTTAAAATTTTGTACCTAACTAATATATATAACACTATCTCTACTCATCCAAAGCAAAGAATTTACTAAAAGTGCTCCTTTAAACAATCAATTATACAACCAGATGGTGTATACCTGCAAGCAAAAATGAGAAGTCAAGATGAAGAAGAGGAGCTGGATCAAAGGAGACAGGATAACGAGAATGGAGATGCTGAAAAGGCTGACATGTTACAAAAATTCTAGCCAAAGTCATAGAAAAATTCATACAAACATTGCAAACTGGGAACATACTAGCCTGTGTAAGATTTCACCAAAAATCCTCCCTGGTATTTTTTAAAATACTTATGCCACTATAACAATAACACAGTTAAGAATTGTGTTTTATTTTTTTTTCTTCAGAGGAGGAACTTTCCTACTTGTCCACTTAGAACATGAGCTATACAATATGGTTTTCAGGTGAATCTTAGATCCTGTGGATTATACTGAGGAGGGGGGGATAGTTGTTATGGATTAGATTCTACTAATTTCAACCTGGGATGTTAAAAGACAACCATGTTTCACGTGTTTTTGTTATTGTGGTTGTTGGGTGCCATTGGGCTAGCACTGAAGGCTAGTTACCCCGTGGGGAACAGTATGCCACCTTCTGACAATTGCTGTCTGTGTGAGCTCTTTGTTGCAGCCGCTCTATCCATTGTGTTGAGGAACTTTCTCTCCTTTACTAAGCACAGTGTCCTTTTCCAGGACTAGTCTCGTGTGATCTCACATTCAAAGTATTTGAGACAAAGTCTTGGCCCCCTTATTTCTAAGGAACATTCTGACTGTACTTCTTCCATGACAGATTTGTTTGTTCTTTTGGCAGTCCATAGCACTTTCCACATTCTTCGCCAGCACCATAATTCAAATGCATCTGTTTTCCTTTGGTCTTCTTTATTCAATGTCTAACTTTCATAAGTTTACGAGGCTATTGAAAATATCATTATGTGAGTCAGGTATACTTTAGTCCTCAACTTTGTATCCTTGTTTTTAGCACTCCACTGTTGGATTCCTTTGGAATCTACTGCTTCCATGTGTAGTCATTATGGAACCAGGCAAGACAAAATCACTGATGAATTTAATTTATTCTCCACTTATCTAGATGTTATCTACTGGTTCAATTGTGAAAATTTTTGTCTTATTTACATTAGATTATAATTCATATTGGAGGCTGTCATACTTGATCTTCATCAGTAAATACTTCAAGTGCTCCTCACTTTCAGCAAGCAAAATTATGTCATCTGTATATTAAAGATTGTTAATAAGTCTTCTTTCCATTTTGATGTCTTTTTCTATATATTCTTTTTCTATATATTCCAGCTTCTCTAGTTTTTTTCTCAGGATACAGATTGGATTAAGTATCATGAAAAGGCACAACCTCGACACAAGCTATCTTAATTGCAAATGAGGCAGTACTCCCTTGTTCTGTTTACACAACTGTCTATTGAGCCAGGCACAGGCATAAAGACATGTTCTGGAACCCCCATTCTACTCAAGGTTATCTACAGTTTATTACGATCCACAAAGTCAGAAGCGTTTGCGGTCAATAAAACCCAAGGGAAGAGCTTCACGTTATTCTCTGCTTTCAGTCATGACCCATCTGATGTTAGTATTGATATCCCTGGCCCTTTTCTGATTTTGGACTAAACCTCTGTCAATGGAATGCTGCAACAATTGTTGGATGAGCTTCAGCAAAATGGTATTGCGTGTGATATCAACTGTGTTGGTTTTTAGTTTGCAATTCTGTTGGATCACTTTTCTGTGGAATGGGTACAAATATGGGTCTATTCCAGGCAGTTGTTCAGGTAGCCATGCACCAAATTTGCTGGCATAAATGAGTGAATGCTTCTTGTGCTACATCAAATTGTTGAAACATTTCATGAGGAATTCCATCAGTTCCTGGAGGCTTGTGTTTGCTAATGATTTCAGTGTAGCTTTAACTTCCTTTTCCATCATCTCTTTCTACTATGTAGTCCATTTGTCTTCTTTCTGTTCCATCTGGAGAATTCCACGTGAGCAGTCACCTTTGTGTTATTGACAAAAAGTATTTGCTATGAATGGGACACCGGTCTTTTCAAATTCTATCATGCAATCTCCAACTTCACCAAGACCATATTTTCTAAATATTGTTACCTCTTCTTTGTTTTTAACTTTTGAATTCCAATTGCCAACAATTACCAATGCACCTTGATTGCATATTTGATCAATTTCAGATTGAAAATGTTGATATAGTTCTTTACTTTCTACATCACTGACTTTACTGTCATATACATATTTGAGTAATAGTTGTATTAACTAAATTTACTTTTCTGCAGACTAATATTATCCTATAATAGAATTATTGTGCTTCAAGATATAGCATGATATGTCCTCTTTGACATCGATTGTTATATTATTCCTTTTGAACTTGTCAGTTCTGACATAGTAAACTTCATGATCATCTAATTCAAAACCACTAAGAATGGTCCATTTCAGTGCTCTAGCTCTAGGATATCGATCCTCATGCATTCCCTTCTACTTTTTAACAATTTCCAAATTTCCTAAACTTATATTCCACTTTCTAATTATCAAAAGATATTTGCAGTTGTTTCTTTCTTCTCATTCAAAAATGTGCCACCTTAATAAATGAAAGTCCCAAAGGATTTACTCCATCCATATCTTTATGATCGACTCTAAACAGTCATATATTGGGTACCTTCTGACAAAAGAGACCTATTCTTTGGTGCCATTTCTATCAATGTTCTGCTTCTATCCATGAGGTTTTCAGTGTCTGATAATGTTTCAATGGTAGTGATGATAAGATTTTTGGTGACTAATTCATAATTTCTCAGAAGTAGAAAAGTCTAATCCTTCTTCAAAATATGCTTTCAGTCTAGAAGTTGTGCTGAAATAGGTTTACATTGGATAACCGTACTGGCTTTTCAGATACTGGTGACATAGCTTCCAGCATCACGGCAATATACAAGCCACCATTGTAAGACAAGCTCACAGATAAGTGGTTCATAGATTTCCCAATGGCTGATTTAAAAAAAAAAAAAGGAAAAGAAAGAAAAAAGATTACCAGGTCTTTTTTCCAAGGCACCTCTAGGTAGAATGAAGACTCCAACTTTTCCATTAATGGCTACATATGATAGTCATTTGCACCACCTAGAGACTTTGATACATACTTATACCATTGCATTTCCTCAGGTCTCTGTGTAAATATCTATTCCATTAATGCTTTCCTATTTCCAATATGAGACTAAATTTCCAAACTAATCCCTATTGTAAATGAAGTGCAAAGGCATTCCAAATTGTTGGAGAATTTCTTTTCCTTTGTGAGGGTGAGTCATTTTTATATGCTGTTTCATGAGAGGACTTAGTAGAGGGAAATTCACCAACATACTTTTATTTTAAATAATAATATTTAATTTTTAAAACACTATTATATCATGTTTTTCTTTCATCTCATTCTATTTCCTTCCTCCCATCATGTTAAAAATTAATATTACAGACAAACACAAAACAAACATGAGAGAAAAACGTTTGATAAGGATGAAGTAACAAGGTGCCTTGAAATGATTTTATACATTTATCTTTTTTTAATAGCTTTTACCTTCATCTGGATCATGCTTTCTTTCATTTGAACCACAGTAGAATCACACCATTTAATTTCAAACTCCTTCTATGTTCAAAGCACAATCCTTCAGGATTCTTTTTTGCAACAAACTTTCATTTTAAGAGAAAAAGTAGAACTGGTATGATAGACAACTGAAACAATTAGGTTATGTATATTTTGTGTGATAGCTCTGTTGTCCAGTCTCAATGACTCTTAACATGAACTATGGCAAAACAATTCCTTAAATATACAGAAACAAAAACTGTACTTTTTGTTGTCTGTATTACTGTGAAGAGGCAACATCTTACTAAAAATCTGAAAAATTTCCACAATATATTTGTAATCCATCACCAAGGTCTGCACAACTAGCAGTTTCTTTGAGAAGCCAGTGCCAGTGCACCAAGATTTAAAACCTGTGCCTGAACACTGAGGAGGACGGCTGTGTTTATGCGTATGTCTAACACAGTGAGGAAATAAACCATCCCTCTTCAGCATGAGTCAAAAGAAATGAAATACACCATGGAGGGTGTGTTAGTCCAGATAGATTACAGAAACAAATTTCAAAGACACGCATATAGATATAAGGAAAATATTTATATACAAGAGGAACAGGACATTGAGCCCAGTCCAGTTCAAAGTCATAAGTCCGATATTAACCCATATGCCCAAAATCAGTCTATAAAGTCTCCTTCTGACTCACTAAGTCACAGGTCAGGGGATGCAGAATCCTGGCACTGGCAGGGGTTGCCACATGGCTCCTCGCTCAAGGTCCATCAACAGCAGAAGCAACTCATCGCTGGCAGAGGTCTCCATGTGGCTGCCCCAGCTTCAGAGGTCTGGCTCCATCAGGGCAAAGCTTTGTGGTCTCTCTGCTGGCTCCTCCAACTTCTCGGACTCTGCCATCTTGTCTTGTCCATGATTCATCATCTCTGAGATTAACTCCCAACCACTGGGGAAGATAGCTTCTCATCTTCACGAGGGAAATGTCGGGAGATTTCCCAGAAGTCTCAGGAGAAAACCATGCCCACATAGAGGCCTCATTGGCTACTCAATGGCTATCTCCAGATTAACACACTAGACTCTACTCCTACATTTCAATCATAAATTTAACATAAGCAGGTGACTGCCACAGAGGGCTTGGCAATGTTAGTGGGTTTATGGGTTCTGGTTGGGAACAAAATTAAACACACAAAAAAAACAATTCACTGCCATATCTTCTCTTTCAACCCATATCTGCCCAAAATATGGGACAGAGCAGAACTGCATCTGTGGGTTTCTGAGACTGTAATTCTTTCTTCCTTGTCTTTCTCCCATGGGAACAATGAGAGGAGATGAACCAACTACCACAAGTTGATGAACAACGTACCACAAACTTGAGTGAGATGGCACTTACATTTCACTGCCCTGATTCAACCTTGTTTATTTTGATGTCGTTCTTGTGACTTCTGTAGGTAAAAGAACATGTTTGTTTTCTACTCAACAGTCCATGCCCATTGTGTTTCACATAGGTTGCAAAGCCTTCAATGAGACTCTTCTTGTTTTCATCCATCCTTTTCTTATGTGCTTCACTGCCTTCCTAGCTTTGTTTTGGTAAAACTACCTTTTGTCCATATATGATGGATTATCTTGAAATGTATATATTTGTTTTATTTATGAACCCATTTGCTGCAGTGTGGCTGCAGTGTGATCCCAGGGGGCGGGTGGGGGGTTAATTTCCATGTCTGAAGGGTACCTAAGAATTTTCCAGATCTTGGAGTTTCTACCAGGCTCTCTCAGACTTGAATATTCTTTCAGATACCACGACTATCTTGGGCTTCCTTACTCTGGGCTAATAACTGAACTGCTTACAATGACAGTGTTTGAGTTAATAATGCAGATAGAAGAAAAGCTATGCACCTCCAGTACCTTCTGAAGCTCTTTTCTGGGAAGTCACTTGAACATGGTACACATGACTCTGGGGGTTGGGGGGCGGGGGAGTGTACATCCAATGTGGCAATATAATTTCCTTTAAAAAACACATTCATTCAAAGAAGAGCACATCTTTACAGGAACTTGCCAGAAATCCTCAGAACTACCGTCACTAGAGAGTAGTAAAACAAAGGGCTATAAAATTAAAAGCAGAACTTATTTTATAGAGATGTTGGGTATCCTATCTAGTTTTCCTTCTTTACTGTTGGTGCCTTTATGTTTCCCACTCACTCAGGATCAGATACGCTAATATATTCCAAGAAGGAGTTTCTCTGTTCATTTCTTAACCTTCAAACCTCTGATTTACCATAGAAGCATTCTGTAGTGATATGAAATGCAAACTTAGACTTAAGATTGAGCCAATCTTGCTTTGAAATAAAATAGCATGAAATGCTTCAATATTTAAGGTGTACCTTTATGTATCTCATTTAAGATTCCCTGATGCATTTCAAATCTATGATTCTTAAAAGCCACTCTGGGATTTACGTTACAAGGTTTTTTAAATTCATTGATGATTTCTATGGCTTTCTTCTGTCTATCCTTAAATATGTTTGAAACACTAATGTTTTGTCATCAGATCCATTCTCTTTTTATTCGATGTATTTTCACTGAGATTTTCTTAATCACCCCCTATAAAAGCTCATCATTTTTTTAGAGTAATTTTATTAGGGGAAAAGCTCATCATTTATAAATTTCACCAAGAACTTTCTTTGGGTTCTAGAGCCATTTAATCAACATGGAGGAGGGTAGTTCCATCAGGAAATCTCACAATAACACAGATTCAAAATCTTCAGACACTACTCTCCACAATATTTTTCCTCCAATTTATATATATTTAAAATGGGAAATTCACTAGTTTCCACATACTTGGATAAAGTAATAAGTGTTCTTCTTCCCTCCTCTTTATATACTTGTTTAATAAATCTTGTCCATTTTGTCTCCTTGATATCTCTTCAATGGGTTTACTATATCTCTTTTGATTTCTTGTTGTTGTAGTCAGTTGCCAACAAATCCATTATGTCTCTGGGTGCATCATTTGTAGAAAGTAAAACTACTCTCCAGGCCTGCCTTCTGAAGCACTTAAGACTGGCCTCAAACTGTCAAACTTTGGGCCATTAGTCAAATGTTTAACCATTAACACCTCCTGAGGACTCCCTTTTATTGTTAAGCTTTGCACATGTTGACTTACCCATTCTATGTATTCACTATACATCTGTTGAAGTGATTGATACAAAATACAAGGATAAGTCAAAATGAATTGTTACAGAATCATGGAGATCTTAATTAAACAAAACTATCAAAAGGTGAACTATGATTCCCTGACATATTCTCCCTCAAGTTCTGTACACCACTGAAGTTACTATTGCCATCCCCATAATTCTTCCCTTAAAAATTCTGCTGTCTTTGATTTATATCCTGTGAAAACAATAGTTTGGACATCCTTGAAGTACACAAATAGGTTTCCTTTTCAATGTACTTTGGGCTTTGGAAGCAAAAAGAAGCTTGAAGGGGCAATATCAAGACTGTAGCATAAATGAGGTAAAAATCCCCCATGAAATTGTCACCCAACCACCCTGAAAGAGCGAGCAGGTGCATTGGGATGATGGGAAACTATTCCTTGGCCAAATTTACTAGACTTTTTTCTCAACAATGGAGCTTTCAAAATTCTTAAAACTCCGTCAGAATAACCCCTGTGATCATCCTCTGTCCTTTGGGGAAATCTTTCAAGGTCACTCCTTTGGAATCTCAAGAACAGTTGGCATAATACTCTGAGCTACCCTCCCTGCCTTTAATGCAACTGGCACAGCAGGTTCCCTGGTAGTTACTCCTTTGAGTGGACCTTTTTTTAAGACATCCTAATGAGGCAAAACCAGTGTGTTACTGAGAGAACTTGTCTACAGTCATGCACTGGTTAAATGAACTTGTTTAAACACAGTTTGTTTGCATTAAACCCTTGCATGTATGAACTGGAACTCTAGTAATAGTATTTCTTAATCCACCCTCATAAACAAGAGGCTTCAAAAAATCATGGATAATACCTAGTATCTTTTATTTCCATATTTCCACAAACCTTTGGAAGCTGACGGACACATAAACATATATACATGCTGTGTGTGTGTGTGTGTGTGTGTGTGACTTGAATCTCCTAGGGACTTGCAGCATTTCCAGGGTTCTTTTCATATGTTTGCTTCTGTTGGGTTAAGGTATTTTGCACAAGCATTCAGATCAAGTTAACTTCTGGCAAAATGCATGCCGCCCTCATAATGTCCTACTTCTAGAAGCAATCTTCTTCAGCTAAATAGGTGAGTTTATTCTGAATTGATTGGCAATCATTTAAAAGGCCATGTATAGTTCCTTTTTTCTTCCCCATGTGGAAAGGAAAGCTGAACTAAATCAATTGATCTTTCTTAGGAGCACAGTGGGTTAAAAGCCCTTGGCTGATAAAAGCCAGGGCAGGAAGACATGCTAACGACAACAAGGAATCATTAACTGAGCATCACTGTGCAAGAAGCTTGTGTTGTCTGGCAAGAAGGCACAGGATAGATTTCATCTTGAGATTAGATCCCTTCCACGGCCATTATCACTGAGTTTTTTGGTACAGGGATAGAGAAAACTAGACAGGAGCTTGTACTGGGTTCCAAAGGGAAAATAATGGAATAGCCTGGAGTTTCTTCTTTAAATGGTGATATCAAGAGTGAACCTGTTTCCCTTTTGCTTCTACATGACCAAAGAAGTCCCTCTCTGTTCCAGTTCTACCTTTGCTTGCCAAGACAAAAAAATCACACAGCTCTGTTTACTCTACAATGAAACAAAATGATTTGGACACAATTTAGAGGGAACTGCCAGGAAAAAAAAAAGCTTTAATTTAATCATGTTTCCATACATTTAGGTGCACTTCCAGAATATATGACTTTAATTGATTTTTACCTTTGTTATGGAATAAAGCTGGTGGAATAGAAATTGAACTTTGTCACTGACCCTGAATTCAAAAAAAAAAAAAGATATACAACTTTGCAAAATTCAAATCCATTAAATCAAAGCTGGAGGGAATTTTTCTTCTTCTCCTTTTTTTTTTTTTTTTTTTGCTTCTCACAAAATAGTATAATGCCTGTTACCAGAAAATAATCCCAATTTTATCTGAGGTAATGCTTTGGTGTCTTTTATCTGAGACAACATTTTAAACAAGGTGACTCATTAAAACCATATTGTGTACTAAAGAAACAGGAATAATTGCTATTGTTCCCATGTGAAAATTATTATATTCACGGAATTCTTTGTGCAACTAAATATAGGCATCCTAGTAATACTTTTGTGTTTTACTCTCAGAAAGCTCTCCACTAAAGAAAAACTTTTCAATCGTTAAACTCTCAAAATGGCTAAAACTGATCTTACCACACTAATGATGAAAACAAACTTCTTCAGAAATTTTGAATGACTCGAGTCTCTTTTAGGAGTATACTACAAACGTTAAAATCATCTGCTACTTCATTAAGTCTTCAATTATATGTAGTAAGTTTTGGAGCTACCAAAAGAATTAAGTGACACTGAAATCATTGTATTAGCTATGAGACACATAGAGGTGTTTTTTGAAATCTTAGCAAGAACCACTTTCTACATCATGTGTAATTTAGTGAGTTCTCCAGGCTTGCATTTAATGTGAATCTTAAGTATGCTAATAAAATGCTTTTAAAAAGTCTATTTGGGCCATGTGTACTCAAGTGAGGTATATGTTACAGAAAGGTGGAATAAATTCTAATGTTCTATAGTTCATTAAAGTTGGCCTTGAATGAAAGAGGCAGCCTCTTCAGAGTCCTCCCCACAGGACCAGTAAATGAGCTGAGGCAACCAGAACCAGCCACCTTTCCCTTGATAACCTCTTTGAACCTTGGCCCTAAGGATCCATCCAAAGTGTTCTACACAAATTGCAACAGTTTCTAAAATTTTTATATATGAAGTTAGGCTGGAATACAATAAAGCAGAACTATGAGCTGAAGCTATGGAAGGACAGGAGATGGAGGGTGTGAAAATGAGGAGTGTGAAGTATACGTGGAGAAGATGCATATGTAGAATCGAATTTAGTTTTTTTAAATGAATTTTTCTCATTAGGTTTATCTACTAATATATTCACTTGCAAACACTTGTAGTTGGCACAGGATAGGTAGTCCATCCATAGTGAATCACTCAAGGGTCTTAAGAAGTGAAACACAGTGGACCTTTGTATCACACACAGAAGTAACCTGAAATACCGGCTAAAGGTAAGGACAAATCTTTGTGATAGATTCTTGTTTGCCAGGAACTGTAGAAGCCATGTTTTTCAGAAAGTATGTCATGGCTTTGAACCAGAAAAATAATGCACTTGAGCATGGGTTATTTGATTCAGCCAGCCAACCAACCATTCATTCATTTATTCAATAAATGCTTATAGAGTCCATCATCTCTCAAGCCTTGTATTAAATTCAAACCACAGAAACAGAAACCCTAATATGCTCAGAATCCAATGCTGATGACATGTGTGAGAATATAGGTAAGTAAATGCTGAACAAAGGAGGAAGTGATGGTCAGTTGTAGTGACAGCCAAGGGGCTGTCATGTGAGTCGAGGCAGGAGCCTTGGAACACTGTCAGTCTCCTCTTAAATGTGAACTGCAAGTCACGTACATAGATCTTAGATATCACACACCAAGCAGCATGTCCATTCTTCATGGGAAAGCAGAGGCCACTTTACAATGCTAATAGAAAATCTAAACTACATCCATTACATCAATTCTGATTCATACTGACCCTTGAGGAAAGACTGGAACTACCCACCCTGGGTTTCTAAGGCTGCAAACTTTTATAGAAGGAGACAGCCACATATTTTTCCCCTGACCTGGCTGATAGTTCAGATGGTTGCCCTTTTGGTGAGCAGCCAAGCACATGAACCACTGCATGACTAGAATTCTTCCAAAATGACAGCAGCACTTCACCAATGTTGAGCTAATCAATAATAACAAAGCAGAACACCATTACAGCAATATTTCAATCATTGGAGCATTTGAGAGTTTGAAATAATCAAATCCTTCATAGAAACAAAAATAACAAATGAAAGTCTTAATAAAACATTCAAAAACTGCTGGTTCATCAGCATCTTATAGAACTTTGGAACCATGATCCTTCTTAGATTTAAAGCAACTGGACAATGCAAATAATTCTCACTTTATGTAAAGAAGGAAAGAGAACATATGCAAGAAAGAAATATGAATGCAATTAAGTTGGGTTTTCGTTTAAAGAACTTATTTCAACATATAAACACTCACATAAGTTGGAAATCTTTTCCACTCTGATCACTTAATTTTAATAAATTTTCAGTGTGTTATTTCATCAGATTCTGGTTTTCCATACATGCGTATTTTAAATTAATAGTTGATTGTTTGTACTTTGTTACCCAATCTCACTTCCAAAATATTTTGAGGTAACTAAGGATGTTATAGATCAATATTAAACTTTGGCTCCTGTTGAAATATTTCAACAGAAATGTGGACTGATTTTTTTTCTGACTATAACAGAGATCTTGAAACCAAACTATGCCTATCTATTTATTTGTATAAATAAAGCACATGGATTTTTTTATGTATCCTCATGTCATACATGTCAAACATGTATGCTCATGTTTCTATACACCAAAATCACTGTGGGGAAAAAAAAGCAGTGTAGCACTAGATTTTTTGGGGGGGAGGGGGGTGGGCGGGCAGCATCACTGCCTCTGGTGGTCATGGGCGCTACTCAGTGCCGCTCCTGAGAACCACTGCTGGATTTGAACTGCCAAGCCCGCGGGCCGCAGTCAACCACTTATGCCACCGGGGCTCAGTCCATTCCAGTCATTCTTAAACCTTAATTTGCCTTAAATTCTAATCCAAGTGGATGTAGAAAAGTGGAAGGTTTTCTAAAACTACCGCCTTCAAGATTTTCTGATTCAGTATTTCTTGAAGGAGATATGAATATCTGCATGCTGAAACCCCGTCATGATGCTGATGCTGCTCACACGTGGACAGGGATGAGCCTTGGATCAAGACCATACAGATAGCTGCAGATTTAGGGTAGATAATGCAGAGCCTCATTTCCATTTTCAATTACCTCATCAGGGTCATGTGAACTTCACATAAATCTTTGGTGAGATTCCAATCAGATTCCTAAAAGGATGAGTTGTGAAAACCATGAAAAGAAGTCGTGATCCTATCTACACTATGGCTTCATTAAGAACAGAACAGCTGACTAGAAACAACTTTTTTTTTTACAATGCAACGTTGGAGGTCTATTGAGAAATACAATAGGCATGAAATGTCTGGGACCACATGGTCTTATTTTTCATGCTTAATATGAAAAAAGGAAAATTAGATGCCAAGAAATTAGATAGATCAGTATGTATTTGAGAGATACACTGAAATCAAACTCAAAGATCATTTCTAGTAGTGTGACACAGATGTGAAATATCTTTACTTAGTTTGAAATGCTTGGTTTCATCCACTTTTGGATAAAGAAACTTTCAGCAAGTAAGTTTGTGTCATGTGTATATTACAGATTGTTGATACATCTTCCTCTGATCCTGATACTACAGTCTTTTTCATATAATCCACTTGTCTGTCAACTTGCCATACTATTGTGGCTTGTGTTTTGCTCTGCTGCTGGAAGTTATGTCACTGACATTTCAAATATCAAGAGGGTCCCTTAGCATGGACAGGTTTCAATATAGCTTCTAGACTAAATAGACCACAAAAAAAGAATAATCTGCCTCTGTCCAAAGGATTAGCTATGGAGAGCCTTATGGATAACAGGAAAATATTTTCAGTTCCTAAAAATCTATTGAATAGGGCCAAAACTTTGTCAGCAGTATGCCGAAAGATGAGCCCTCAGTCAGAAGGCTCTCAGAATATGAGTGAGGAAGAGCTGCCTTCTCCAAGCAGAGTTGACCACAAAGATAAGGGCAGATAAGCCTGGGCAATTACAATATTTGGTGATGGAACAGAAATTGAGAAGAAATGGCTTCAAACATTATTAATAACTGGAGCTTGGGATATATGAAGTATGAATCTAAAATTACCATATAACCCAGAAATCCCAATCCTAAGTACAGACAGGAATATAAACAGGAACTTGTACATTGATATTAATTGCAGCACTATTCAAAATAACCAAAAGAGGAAATCAATAGGAATGTCCATCAACAAAATGTGGAATATATACACAACTGGAATGCATCCAAAAGATAAATCACGATCTGATGCATGCCCCAACATGGATGACACACGAAAAGAACTATAGTGAATGACATTAATCAGTAGCAACTAGGTGAAATAAATATATATAAGTGAAATATTATTAATGTTGACCAGAATAGGAGGGAGAGAAGAATTGTTAATATGTCATCAATGTTATTGAATTGTAAATATAGAAGTTTCTGTACTGGTGCATATGTGATCACCACAACAAAGAGAGGGAGAAACACAGACAGAAGTAGGTATTAACATAGTAAATATTATGTGTACATCAATAATATATCTTAATCCATATGATTTAGCCATATAAATATGAAGTAGCTTTAAAGTAATTGTAGAAATCTTCCCACATGCCTTTTGAAGATCCCTAGTATACATGTATAATGTACTATATATGTAATGAGAGCTATATGTACATATATATCTAGTACATACATGTACTAGATATGTAACTAAAGTGTACCATCAAAGCAATCAAGATGATAGAGCTTTTGTACTCTAAAATTTGTAACTTAATCTCCTTAATATGAGTACTTAATTTAGCTATTAATTCAGCTGTTATTAAAGTCTATAGTCAACACCTCAACTTAACACAATGAATGGAGTCAACAATCTTCAGTGAGTAAGACAAGGCTGCCCATATCTTTGGGGCCCACTTGGGATCCTGGGATTCACTAGCCTTTCAACTCAATGACAACTGTTTCAGTCACATCCTGATTTGTTGGTACTCAGTTCATTAGTTGGCCCCCTCAGGGACAATGAGACCAGTGAAGACAAACACACAGAGGTCCATCCTTTGCCTCGCAGATTTCTGAGTCCAGCCTGCTTATTCCTTTCCCATGTGGCCCTCATGTGAAAACAGGTAGGTGCAAGATCATGCTCATCACCAATGATGTTATATTTGCTCCGGTGTTTTCGCAGGGAGCCATTTCCAAGAGCTCAATCTATACAGCATGCTAGCATAATGAGTCACAAAGACTGCAAGATATTCCTGTACTCAGGAGACTTGCAGTCAAATTAGAAAATGAGCATATCTGAGAGCAGATTTAGCTTGAAACCTATATGAACAAGTATGGGTACACAGTGAAGTGATGTCAACACTGGTTTCTTAAGGATGTTTGGAAACTCAAATTGAAGATGAGTAGGTGTTTCCTTAATGACAAATAATTGAACTTTATCATTCCAAGGCCAGAAGATAAGGAGAACCAGATACTAGAAGACCTTATTTCATTCCAATGTATTTGAGAGAAGAAAAACAGCAAGCACTATAACGTAGGTCAACAAAATGTTTTGTCTTGGTGTCTTGGTTTTTAGGCCTGTTTCTGGAGTCACTTAGAGCACTGATTTAGAAAATTGCATTGCACAGACTCATCAGCTTTAGTCTCTTAGAGGTGCTCTGTGTTAGTCTGGGTAGACTAGAGGAACAAATTTCATAGACATGCATATGGATATAAGAAAATGGTTTATATACAAAAGGAATGGAACACTGAGATAGCATCCCAACCCAGTCCAGTTCAAAGTCATAAGTTCGATATTAGCCCATATGCCCAATATCAGTCTGTAATGTCTCCTCCAATTCATGAAGTCATAGGTCAGTGGATACAGAATCCTGGCACTTGCAGGGCTCTCCCCATGGCTCCTCAATTCCAGGGCTCAGGGTTCATCAACAGCATCCAGTGGTGGCAGGAGCAACTCATGGCTGGCAGGGGTTTCTACGTGGCATCTCCAGCTTCAGAGGTCTGGCTCCATTAGGGTCAAGCCGTGTGGCTTCTCTGGCTCCTCAGACACTGACATCTTATCTTGTCCGTGATTCATTGTCTCTGAGACTAAGTCCCAACAACTGGGGAAGATAGCTTCTCATCTTCACGAGGGAAATATCGTGAGATTTCCCAGAAGTCTCAGGAGAAAGCCATGCCCACACAGAGGCCTCTTTGGCTACTCAGTGACTATCTCCAGATTAACAGGCTAGACATCACCCCTACATCTCAATCATGAAATTAACATAAGCACATGATCGCCACATGCTCCATTATATTTTCAGCTATGAAGCTATACTAATTTATGAACTGATTACTCTAGATGAAAAAATTTCACATTCACAAATTATAGAATGAGTAGAAAAAGATAACTATTTTAAAACATAGTTATGAAAGGACCTCTGGGGGAAGCTGTATATGGCCCAGGATGGCTCATTGGTTGCACATTGAGCTGTAAATCATAAGGGGAGTGGCCTGAACCCATCAGTCACTCTGCAGTCTTGAAAGACTCATAGGTTAGACAATCCTCAGGAATAGTTCACCTCTGTCATGTAGGGTCACTCGTGAGTTAGAATCGATTAGATGGCAGCATGTTTGAGGGCAGGGCATGGGAGGCTGTGCACTATTCATGGAAACTGAAAGGTGGGTATGGCAGAGCCAGAACACAGCTTGAGTCGGGGCAGGGGGAGAAAATTGAAAAGGCGTATGTCGAGAAGTTGTGGGGGCAATTAAGAGTGTCAAAAGAATAAAGCTTCATAGCAATGTTCACAAATATTTTGAAGATCTAAATTTTTCTTCTTCAAATTCTGGGATAAACATTTCAGAACACACTTCAGTATATAGAAGCCAATGGATAATTCATGCTATATGTTTTCAAAGAGACATTGACTCCAAGCTTCTTAAGAAAAATTCTCACTTTTCTTTTAAGAGTGTCTGTGCACAGATGGAGAAGTTGTGCCATCTTATAACAAGATTGGAACATTGCAATTGTAATAGAAGAATTTTAATTATGACAGACACATTTTGGGTTTCAAAACATTTAAATCTCGGTTTTGTGTACAAAATTCAATATCAGTCGGTTGATTATAGCTCATAATGATCGTATAGGACATAGAACCTTTCATGTGGGCTTCTGAGTATGTAAATTTTATGAGAGCAGAACATCTCATCTTTTTCTTCTAAAGAACCTAGTAGGCGTGAATAGCTGACCTTGATGTTAGCAGTAAAAGACATAGCCCACTACACTAGTAGAGCTTCTTATTTATTTGGCAGTAACTCTTATTTCTAATCCCTTTTTAAGATAACAAGTTGGAACTGCCTGCTATTCAGTTCCTAATAAATTTCCAAGTTCCAAGGGTAAAATTCCAAGTTCATGTAATTTCCACTGTTCAAACATATCTTTGGATCAAAAGATTCCATGTAAAGTTGAACTTGACCTAAATATTTAGTAAAGCACAAACAGGGGGAATTGGTGCCAGTTTTTGAATCAGCAAGTCAAATATACCCAGTAATAAAACTAACATTTGAGGCACCAAAATATATTTTGGCCAATGTAATAATGCCTATGTATAAACAAGAAAGTAAATGTGGCAATTCAAATCCATGTATGAACTAACTCCAACAAGAAATATAATGGGAACACCTGTGCTTTACAAACAATTTTTTTAATTTTAAAAAACCCTCAAAACAGATGGAAAGAACATATTACTGCACATAGATACATATTTACAAGATGGTTACTTCTTACATTCTACTTGGTTTTAGGACTGAGACAGTTTAAAAGGGGAATGTTTCAAAAATATCTGTTCTTGGAGTTATTTCACATTATTTAACCAGAATCCCAATTTAGTTGACTCCTTGACTGCCTTTAAAAGTAGCCCTTCGGTAAATAGACTGTCTGGACCCCCCTCTGTGGAGCCTGCACTAAATTCATGTTATAATATAGTGGTGGCCTCAGGGATAAATTCCGCTCTGCTTCATCACTTGAACTTAATGATTTTTTTAATGCTATTCTTGATGCTATTTTTAAAAGCAAGAATATATCCTTTGACATTCTGTTAATTAGAACAAAGAGACTCATATTGGGTCCTTTACTGAACATGTTCAATAAAATAAATGAATTCATTTTTTTAATATAACAAAAACATCATTACCAAGATAGCAGCAAATACCAGCTCCCATGCTTAAGGAGATTGGCCCCTGCCACGCTTGACAACAGTCTGAATCACTCTTCCCTTTACTAGGCTGAATAATAAGGATATCATTAGACCTTCTTCAACAACTTACGGACTTAAAAGAAATCCATTTGCTCATTTCAAACCTGTTCCATCCAAAGCTGAACATACTGGTTACTGCTAACTTATGCCAGGGAACCATTGGGCATTTACCCAGCTGCCTGTGGGATAACTTTTATTTTCCCACTAAAAGAGTGCTAAAAAGAAAACAACAAAATGGTGCCAACCAAAGAAACTTTGTCTGTTAATGTCGTTGCCAGGTGACATCGCGTTGGTTCTGACCCAGGGAGACCCTGTGTGTCACAGAAGGAAGTACTGCACCATCCTCACAATTTTTCCTGTACTTGGGCCCTTTGATGCAGCCCCTGTATTGACCCATCTCATCCATCCGGTGTCTTTCTCTTTTTCCCTCCTTTACGCCAGCCCTCCACTTTACCAAGCATGATGTCCTTTTCTGGGGACTGGTCTTTTCTGACAATATGTCCAAAGTCGATAAACTGAAGTCTTGCCATCCTTACTTTTAAGGAACACTCTGGCCTGACATCTTCCCACACACACCAGTTTGTCTTTTGAGCACCCATGGTACAATCAACAGTCTTCTCCAACACCTCAATTCAGGCAATTTTTTCAATCTGCCTTGTGGAATACATCTGAACATCACGGTATTCCCAAAATGTCCAATTGGTTATCTCAGCCTATAGTAATGTCACACACAATTGCATGTTATGAGGATCCACAAGCAATGCTCATGGGAACAGGAGTCAAGAGATAGGCTCTAGACATGCACTGGGTTAGACCAGTCCCTGAGAAAGGACATAATGCTTGCTTACGTTGAAAGGAAGCAAAAAAGAGGATTGACACAGTGCCTACAACAATGGGCTTAAACATAAGAACAATTGATAAGGTGTTAGGCAGGGTGCTCTAGAGAAACAAAACAAGGACATTTATGAATGTGTGTGAGTGTGTGTGTGTGTGTGTGTGTGTGTGTGTGGAGAGAGAGAGAGAGAAAGAGAGGTAGGTTACACTGTGAGAAGGAACATAATGGCTAATTCTTCCATACAGAAATAGAGAGAACTCAGTTCAACTCACTTTCCTGGAACAGTTAATATACTCAAGGTCCTTCAACTCAGAAGGGCTGCCAGTCTGAGGTCAAGGAAGCAGACAGCAGTCTGCCTTCAGGCAAGACAGGCAGGGTGGAGCAATATCAGTCAGTAGTTGTGTACATCCTCTGGTCTTAGCCGGATTTGTAAGATAGAATTCAGATTCTGATAGTGAGGGGAGGAAGCATTTAAGAACTAGAGGAAAGGTATGTGTTTCATTGTTGCTATACTGCACCCTGACAGGTTTGTCTCCTCCCGATAACTCTTTTGCAGGGGGATGTTCAGTTGTCTGCAGATGGATTTTGGGTCCTCAATCTGCACTCCCCTTCATTCACAATGATATGATTTTGTGTTCTTTGATGCCCAATGCCTGATCCCTTCAGCATCTTGTGATCACACAGGCTGGTGTGCTTCTTCTGTGTGGACTTCGTTGCTTCTCAGTTACATGGCTGCTTGTTTACCTTCAATCTTTAAGATTCCAGATGCTATTCCTTTTGATACCCCGGCACCATCAGCTTTCTTCACCAAATTTTCTTATGCACCCATTTGTCTTCAGCAATAGTGTTGGGAAGGTGAGCATCATGGAATGCTAGTTTAATAAAAAAAACTGTTCTTGCAATAAGGGAGTACTTGAGTGGAGGCCTAATGTCCATCAGCTACCTTGATACTGAACCTGTAAATATATGAACATAGATCTATTTTCCCATCATCATATAAAAATATATTTACATATGTACATGCCTATATTTATACCTCTATAAATGCCCCTTGTCTCTCTCGATGCATCTTCTTTTGATGCATTTTCTTTTTATTTTTCCTGCCTATGTAATACTTCAGCATTACACCTCCAGTCTACATTTTTACTTCTGTGTGTTCAGCTTGAAAAATAATTAGCACAGTCTTCCCTTTTGGTTTTCTAAGTCCCATCTTTTCATATTTCATGATAATACTTTGCTACCTTTGAGAAATCTGCTCAGCTTCTTGGTCATTTTCCCATTGACTTTAGTGTGTTGCTCCAAGAGCATGCTTCAGTGTCTGTTTCAATACCCATTGTTTTAGTCTGGGTAGAAAAAGACACAAATTCATAAACACAATATGTAAATAAGAGAGAGTTTTATATAAAGGGTAATTGTACTTTAAGAAAACATCCCAACCCAGGCCAGTCCAAGGTCATATGTCTGATATTAGCCCATATGTTCATTACCAATCTGTAAGTCCTCTTCAGATTCATAAAACACATGCAATGATGCCAAATGCAGAACGACCACAAACCAGTGCATAGAAAGTCATTGGAGTCAGTGGTGTTGTAACAAACTCAGCGCTGGCAGGCATCTCCACATGGCTTCTCTGGGTCCAGGTTTCTTGTGTTTCCCTTCCCAGGGATGTTTCACAGGGAGCCAGCTTTTTCAGTTGAGTGTCTCCAAGGGAGTGAACTGAGAGATAGTGTCTCCTGCCTCAAAGAAGGAATTCCCACATTTCCCAGAATTCTCAGGAGAAGGTCATGCCCACACTGAAGTCTCCTTGGCTATCTCCAGATTGACAGCCTACACTCCACCATTACACGCTTAATCTCAAACTGACACCAGATTAGAAGACTTCCACATCCATTGAGCATGATTTTTTCCCTTCTCTCATTCTATGTAATGACCTTCTGTCCTTCTGTTGTCCTAATGTAGACTGTTCTTAAATCCCACAACTCACCGGGTTTGGGGTTGCTAGTGTCCAATGCATCAAATCACTTCTTAATAGGGTCTCAAAATTCAAGTGGAATATACCAAAAATCATGCTTTTATTGATGACTTCCAGCATGACAGCAACACCAGAGCCTCCATAATACCACAAACTGATAGACAAGTTGTGAGTTAAGCTTCATAACACTCTTACAATGAATATAACATTTGTTTGTTTGCTTGTTTCTCATATTATTGAAGAATTATGTTTGTATATTTGTTAGCTATTTATCAACTAACAGGTATAAAATTAAGTTTTCTATCCTTCTCTATCCAAGTTCCTCTTTCTATAACAATCTACTCCATACCCTGCCACCCATATCAAGGAGAGTTTCAGGTCCAAGGACTTTGGAATATAATAAGTTGACATGAAATATAATAAATTGATATGACCTGGCTTTCTCCCCATTAGCCTACATCTCTCATAAAAACAGAGAAATCTCAACTCTCAAACTGCTTCTACTCCTGTCCTTTCTTAGGTCTGCTCTACAGGAACAACTTTCTCATTTAATTTTTTTTATTCTAATTTAATTTGCATTGCTTTGACTACTAAGGAGGTGAACGGATTTCCTATATGTTTATTTACAGCTTGTACTTCCTCTTTTGTGAATTGTCTGTTTGTGTTGTCTGTCAATTACTCATGAATTTGTGTGGGTACTTATTTAAATTACAATATTGCTAGTGCTTTGTCAAATGTGGAGTGGGGTGCTTTTTAAAAAATGAAGATATTTTGGGGCTGAGCCCCGGTGGCATAGTGGTTGTGCATGGGACTATGGCCCACTGTGATGGAGGTTCAATTCCAGCAGCAGCTCCACAGGAGCAAAGGCTGGGCCTCCTACTCCCACCACCAGAGGGGAGTGATGCCCAGAAAACAAAAAACAAACAAAACAAAAAACAAAAAATGAAGACACTTTGTCTGTATAAAACCAAACTGGCATCATTTTCTTTATGATTCTTAACTACAATTCGTATACTCATAGGGATCTTCTATATGAAAATCTAGCTTTTTTAAAAGTGTAACAATGATTTTTATATTTTTTGTTAACATTTTAATCCATCTGGAATTTATCTAAAAATATAATGTGAGGTGTGAGAGTGCATGATTATTTTTTCTAATTACTAACCATTTATTCAATACCATTTTGACTAAAGTTTATGGTTCATATTCTATTGATTTACAGTGACCTTACCATGCATGGTAATATTATAAGTAATAACATGTGTTTCTAGGATATTGATTCTTTTCCATTCACCTGTCAAACCATAGATTTATTTATTATTAATTTATTATGTGTCTTCAGCTTGTATAGAGATGGCATGGAAGATTATAGGAATAAAACCACCTCTATGAAGTTTCAAGGTTAACTCTTTATGGGAGTAGAAAACCTCCTCCTCCTCCCTTGGCATAGCTGGTGGTTTCGAACTGCTAACTTGAGATGAGCAGCTCAATGTGTGGTCTACTACTGCCACGGCTCTTTCAGACATGGCCGCCTCATAGTAAAGATGGATGATGACAACGGCTATCCTTGTTGTATTTCTAATCTTGATGACCTGACCTTTGGGGTTCGACAGCAACTATACTAGCGACTGGTTTGAAGTAGACACTCTTTATCATTTGTAAAACAAATCATCTCTTCTTTTCAGTGTTGACACAAAGATATCCATACAATTTTTCATCTCCTTTTCAGTGCTGTTTGATAGAAACATTTGACTCCTTTTTACTACATCAATTTTCTATTTTCTATGAATAGATTTTTAATATGGAATCATATGTACTTCCTTGAGATTAGATCTCATGCAGTTGTAAATTATTTTTCACAAACTCCGGTGATGGGCTTCTGTTTAAACACCTGAGCAAATAATAATCTCGGACATTTCCTTGATGTCCTGCCCTAGCACCTCGCGTGCCTTCCTTCGCCCACCAGTTTAGTCACTCTATTTAACAGAAAACAAGCAATTAAACCTGTCTGGCCTGATTTGTGCTGAGGGCAATCATAAAGTTCATTGGCCATGAATTCTTTGACCACAAATGATTTAGTTTTTCCTCTTCGGTATTTGTGCCAATGTTTCACTGATGGGCACAAAAGACTCATATAAGAATGATAATAATAGTATTCTTTCAAGGTATTGTCCTAACAGAGCTCTTCTGGGCTTTTGAGCGCTAGATAGCTTGCAGTATAGCATGACATGCATTATAGAATCATCACTTTATGGCATTTTTTCCAGGGAAGTCCTTCTATTGAGCACTAAAGTTAATCAAACTAATTCATTGAGTCATTTCCAATTCATAGTGACCTGGGGGTGGAGTGAGTTATTCACTGGACAATGTCAGCATGTTCATAGCCAGCAGCCACCCTAGAGAGTTTGAGTGGGGATGAGGCTTTCTGCCGCTTTGGAAACACAAAGGGTCAGTTGCCCTCTGTCAGACAGGATTTCTGTGGGCTCATCTACAGTAAAAGCAGTTCCTTGCATTAAATCAAAGTATATCAATGATCATAGTTGTGATACAGGTTTTAGTCTCTGATTAAAAAAAATTCATCTAGATTGAATTTGCATGTTTTCCATATCCCATCATTAGAGTATATTCCCACTAGTACATTGCTACTTGAGTTTAAATAACAATCTTCATATTCATTAAGTAACAACCCAATAGGGGTAGTGTTGTGAGTTAACCACTTGGTTGGCATATTTTCTGCCTGACAGTTCATGTATTTGACAAAGGTGCTATTGTCAAGGGTGTATCATCGTCTAAATCCTTTGGTGTTTAAAATACAAATTTTAAATTTATTCTAAAGTTGAAAGGACATTAGACACACTGGAATAAATAAGCCAACCAGGAAATATGTTTGATAAAAGAGAAAAATGCCATTTAAAAAATTCTTGTTTCCTGGAGTAGGTTGAAAGTCTGCCAAAAATACATAAATGAAAAATGGAAAGAAATTTGGATTGATAGCATTATTCTTAAGATCCAGGGATTACTAGACTAATAGGAGATAGGGAAGATTTTATTAAGTGTGCAAGGAGATTTCCTTTTAGTGTGATAATTATAAATCTTAATTATTTCCATGGGGACTCCAAACTAACATATACTCTGGAATGTTCTATTTATTCAAGAAAACATTCATCATTCTTCCTTTAAGAAATTCCTAATTGCTTTCCTTGACTATTTTCGCATTTGCAGTTGCCAATTCATTCACTCACCCCTTTGTATTAACCATATGTAAGTCGAGCATCAAAAATGGTTTCAAAATACATCAGTTAAGAGAAGCTCTCAAACTTCCAATATTTTTCTCATCCACACATGATTCACTCACTCTCCTCCTCAGACCAGCTGCCTCTATTGAACAATGTTGGTGGAAAGCCTAGATATATAAAAAGAGCTTATCCTTTTCATGTTACTTTAAATGAAAACTCAATGCTTAATCTATTTTATAACCTTATTTTAGTTGTGCATCAAAGTGATTGAACTGAGCTTGTACTGCTGAAACATGTCACCTTAAAATACACTAAATTTACTTTAAATTGGTACCTGCATTGATAGATTCAACAGCTAAAAAGGGCTTTTAGTTTGTGAGTGTTCCATATCTGTGGGCCTGGGGGGATGGGAGAGGTTATGACTATTTGTATCACCACAGGTGATAGAGAATATGTTCTTTGTTCTCTCTCTCTCTCTCTCTCTCTCTCTCTATATATATATATATATATATATGAAACAACAAAAGTTCTCCAAAGAATAATCTGCGAAACATGCTCAAATTCTCTGATAATTTAAGAAATGCAAATTAAACCCACTATGAGATAAAATTTTAACTTTTTTAAAAATTTTACATTACCCACCACTGAGTAAGGCTTAGGACAACAGACTTTGAAATGCACTACTGATGGAAAAGTTATTTAACACAGTATTTTCAGAGATAAATTTAAAGGTTTCCATCAAATTAAAAGTGAACCAAATCTTTTCACTCAGTAATTTCCAGGGATTCTTGACTATGGAAATTCTCATATACATATGTAAAGCTAAATGTAAAAAATAGACTGTTGGATATAGAAAACAAACATCAACTAAATGCCTAGCAATGAAGAACAGCATACTCCTATAATGGAATGTTATGCCTGCCTTAAAATTGGAAAAGGTTTATCAGCACCATATGAGTACCCAAGAGTTCTGGTGGCAAGGTCATTACTCTTTGGGCTGACAAGCGAAAGGTCAGCAGTTGGAAACCACCAGCCATACCATGGAAGAAAGATGAGATTTTCCACTCCCTTAAAAATTTATAATTTTAAATATAGTGTAGCAGTAAGTCAAAATTAATTAAGTGTAAGTGAGGGTATGAATAGATTGAGAAATATTTTTTTTATTCTGATAAGATATAGGTAACATAAAACTTGCAATATTAGTAGTTTTTAAATGTTCTAATTTAAGTTAGAAGCTTTATATATTTGCATGTACATGAGGAGGTATCTAAAAGCATTGCTACAAAATCATAGAAATATCTATGAAACAAATAAATCAAAATGCAAAGCTATTTTTTCTTGGTATGTCCTCCATCTAGATCTATACACTTCTTTGGGAAGCAAGTCTCCCTCCACCCCCAGTCCAAATTCTGTGCTCTTTAATTTGCACCACATCAGAATAGCAATTTGGACTTCCTGGGAACACTGTCCAGTGTTCCTTGAGTTTGTGAAACACAGAGGTGTCTGCAGAGGCAAGAGCCGGGCTGTAGGGTGGATGGGGTAAGAGTTTCCATTCAGATTCTCTTGATCCTGACATTATTCTCCATGAAACATGAACAGATGCATTGTTAAGATGGCAGGAAGGGGATGGGGAGTTGTAATCTTTTTATGTTTAGGTTTTCCAACTTCTTACAACTTTTTTTTGCTAAATCCCCATGATGATCTTTTGTCTTTGAGAAAGTCAATCCGGTTTATTCCTATGGCATTCCAAGCAATCCAAAACATTCTGAGCTAACTCGCCTGCCTTGAACTCACCTTTAAATCTGTCCAACATTCCTTCAAATATTTGATTCATCTGAAACGGTTTTATGTGGTGCATCATTTCCATAAAGCTGTTGTGAATCTTCCTTGGTTTGGGAAGATGACCACTGCGTTTTGTTATTAGTCATGACTTGAAAATTGTCTATTCCTTGTCACAATAAGTATCATTTTCCCCTTCTTTTTAAGAGCACCCTAAGGAAACTAAGAGAAATTCGTAACTGAGAGAACTTGTCGGCAGCCACCCACTGATCAGAGAAACGTATTTACATTCTTTTTGTTTTCCAATACACCTGTGTATATATAATTTTGATAACTAGCAGCAAATCTTTTTTTTTTAATTTTTTTTTTTTTAGGCTTCACTGCCCTCAGGTGGTGGGAGTAGGAGGCCCAGCCTTTGCCCCTGTGAACTGGAATTGAACCTCCATCCCAGTGGGCCGCAGTCCCGCGCACAACCACTACGCCACCAGGGCTCACCCCAGCAGCAAATCTTTTTACTTTCCCTCCTGTGCTCGTGTGTGTGTGCTGATGTGTGTGTGATCATGTGTGCATACACAAGACACCTCAAAAGCTTTATGGAAGCAGACTGCCATCTATCAACAGGGGAGTGCAGGTTGTTCAAACATGAAATTTTGAAATATTTATCCACTGCACCCCACCAGTGAGTCACACGCAACATAAATACATAAGGAAATATATTTTTCCATGATAAAAATAAGTTACATAATATCTCACTTACATTTAGCAATGTGCATGTTTGAGTTGGTAACTTGATAATTGTCTGAGAGATAATTCAAAAATCCTTAACACTGATTACCTAGTTACCTGAGGGTTGGTACGTCTGAGAACATGGAGAATAGACATGAAATTTCACATGCCGACTACCCCAATTTTCTTGATATTTAATTAATTTTTAATTTTAAACCCATTTCCCATTCATTTGTATAAAATAACATATTTTAACATGGAATTAGAATATACTATTTCAACCAATGCTACTAACTTTATACAGTGTTTTTTTAATGTTTTACTTCTAAGAACTAAGGTCAAAAATGCTTTCTGAATATTTAGAACACTTTAAGTGACAAAGGTACCAATGATAGATAATATGCTTTGAAAATGTGACTTAAAAGGCAACTTCATAATAACCTGGTAATGGAGTAAAAAGAACAGGCAAATCACCAATTTTACTCACTCTCTATAAGTGCAAGAGATTTAGAATAATTTTGAGGAAATATAATCATATCTTCTTATTCAAAGGAGAGCAGTCCAGGATTACCCCTCCCTCTGCAGACACCAAATTTCAAGAATGCGCACATATAAAGTGGTGGATTTTTTTTCTATAACCTACAAACATCCTCCTATACATTAAATTTTCTCTAGATTACCTATAATACATAGTACAATTTAAATGCTATGCAAATAACACTTTAAATTCCCTCTTAATCCACTTAATTGCATAGGAGCAATTTTTTCCCCACAAAAACAAAAACACAAGCAGTGAACAAGCCAGATGAGCAGAGACAATATTTGAATGAGGAGTGCCAGAGAAGGAGGGGATCCAAGAAACAAACGTCAGGAGAGGGGTGGTGTCTGCATAGCAGTTCAGTCATGGTGATTCGGCCAAGAGCTCTGCTTGCAGAGCTTTTTGCTTTTTGAAACTTTCTGAAAGATATTTTTGTCTAATATTTATTTTATAATTAGTTGACTACAAGAAAGCTGAGCCTGGGCATTCAGAGGGATTGACTGGACTATCTCCTGTACAGATTATTAATGCATATGAAATAATGACTTCTTCCTCTGATTTATTTTAAGTATCATTTTCCCTTAGCTGCCAAAAGTTCCATAGTTGTTCACTAAATGTGTGCAACTACTCAAGTTAGGTGGTCATAAAACGAGGTCACAGTATCCCTTTGTTCTTTCACTACATGTAGAAAGAATAGTTAACTTTTATCAATATCATTTTTACATATTCTTTTATGATATGATCATATGGAAGTGATGCTCTTACAAGTTTATTTAAAATCCAGAATTTTTTTTTTAATGACGTAAAGCCTTTGGAGACTGAGGTAATTATAATTATAAAGTCAGACAAACATAGGCCTAGCATTAAAATATGGTTTTTAAACTGACTTCTTTTCCAAAAGTAAAATATATTTGGAAAGTTACATGAATGAACTGCTAGAAAACTCATGTTAATGAATTTATATGAAACTCGAACTGTTCATAATGTCTAATTGATAGAAAGTAAATCAAATCAAAGTGGAAGTAGAAAGACAGGTAAAGTTTCATATTAAATATAAAGAATGAAGATAAGATTAATTTAGGCAAGACTTACAGAAATGTTTTCTGAAAGGTAGAGCTTTTTTCTGATATGAAGGGTAGGGATAACAAGGATGAACTCCTTATGTATTACTTAATGAGACTGGAGTGACTGTGTGGGCTTCGAAAGTTACGATAATCATTTCAAAAATACATTGGAAAATAAGGTGATCCTGAAATGTGTGCTGTGTTGCATTAGGAAGTAGGATAAAAACTAAAGAGCATTTGAAGTATGACTATCAAGATGTTTCCCTAGAAAAAAACTGAGTCAATTCTACTTTTCTAATGTAGAATGGCCGCTAAATAAATATAAAGGTTTATTCAGAAACAAAAAGGGAATAGGTTCCTAATAACAAAAATGAAGGATCTTCATGAACTAGGAAAACAAGTGTTACTGTGAAATCTGAGATCTCAGAGCTCAGTATGTTTCTATAATTGTCTAATGTCCTTTAGGAACTTTTGGCTAATTACAAAAAAAAAAAAAGAAGAAGAAGCTCCGAAATAATCTTAATTTGTTTGCTGTTTAAATAGACCAACCTATTAGACTTGAAAGTTTCTAACCGGAAAGAATTTTATTTTTTTTTCTTGAAAAAGAATCCAATTCTTTACCATTAAAAAAAATAAATAAATAACAAGCACAAGGTCAACTTCTAAGGTAATCTAATCATATGTCTGACTGTTCTTCTACCGAAATGAAATAAAACAGACACAGTCTCCTTTTTTAAAGAACCTAATAGAATAAGCCCAATAGGCAGGAAACCATCTCATGTAACTGAGTCGATGTGGCCTTGTTTTTAAGCAGTCCTTGTTGGTGGTCAGGTGGCAAAGGCACGGGTTTCGTTTGCCACCCTTTGGAGTGCCGCTTCTCACAGTCTTTTCTGGCATCTGTACCCAAAGGTGCTCAAGATGCCATGTGTCTTCCTCTTTTGCAATTTGCGTAACAGATTCCTAAACCAAATGGGATGAATCTAAGTATTGGTATCCAGGATTTCCTCTGGCACATTAAAGAAGTCTTTGCACAGAGAATCTTTGCTTTTGTGACCAAGTCTGGCAAAACATGCATATAAGGCTAATAAAAATATGATACAGAGAATTTTTGTATATTCCATATGAATATGTAAATATCATTGCAAATTTTGGTGCAAACAATTGGCTTATTGCTGACTGAACCAATAATCACTATGGACTATCACTATTACTTCTATTCTGCTGACACACTATGTGACCTGATATCATCTCTATTTTTCTTAATGCTGTTTTTTCTATGTTGTTTGTCATTCAGTGAGAGCAAGAGGCAATAGAGTAAAAATATTAAAAAATCATTCTAAATATATATATATTTACATATATATATATATATTTACATGGTTCTAATTTGAATGGAGGAGCCCTTATGGCATAGTGGGTAATGGTTTGGGCTGCTAACCACAAGGTCAGCAGATCAAAGCCACCACCTGCTCTTTAGGGGAAAGATGAGGCTTTCTCCTTCAGTCAGTCAGGAGTTACAGTTTTGGAAACTACAACTGTATGGAGGCAGTTCTACCCTATACTAGTGGAAATTGAGGGGCAACATAAAAGAGGAAGGCCTTGGAGGAGATGGACTGACAGAGTGGCTACAATAATGGGCTCCAATATAAGAACCGTTGTGAGGATAACACAGGACCGGGCAGTGCTGCGCTCTGTTATAGGTGGTTCTCTGAGTCGGAACTGACTCAATGACTCCTCACAGTCACATTATTTTGATGAAAGTCGTTCTTTATTTTCAGAATTATCTTTAATTCAAAGGAAGCTCACTCTTTGCCACCGATGGGACTCCATAGTGACCCTGTAAGACAGACTGGAAGTAACCTGTTAGGTTTCCAAGACCTCAAATCTTTATAGGAGAAGAAAGCTACGTATTTCTCCCACAGAGTATATGGTGGACTTCAGCCAGGGACCTGTGGTTAGCATTTGAATGCATACTCCACTATACCATCAAGGCCCCTTAGCTCGCATTTGCCAAAACTACCAGCTTCTGGACTGACCTTTTCTTCCGAGGCTGGGAGTTTGGGCAAAATCTCACTGAATTGTCTGTATGAAGTTAACTTGGCCTTGAAAATAATGCAACAGTACTAAGTATTATCATTGTTAGTTTTTTGACTATAAAAAAAACTTTCTAGAATAGTTCATTCACCAGTAATATTCTAAAATATTTCAAGATCACAAGGAAGCACAGTATCTCTGGTAAATGTTTTTGCTATTGAGATAAACCTTTAGAAAATATTTTTTAATGTTTCATATATAAATGCTGATTCACCCAAAGAAGTTTAAATTGATCACATGAGTCGGATCGCAACCATGGCAATGAGTATTTGGGTTGGTGATTAAAGTAGTTTTTATGTATCATGAATTTTTCATATAAGACACTATCCTTGATGCCATAAATACTACTTACTCCATAAGTATTATTATTCTGTCTTCCAGAAGAAGAAACTAAAAGTGAGAGAGATGAAGTAGCTTAGGCTGGGCCATATGGCCTCAGAAGGAGATCTATCCTGATGTTAATCAATGTTACTCCATTTCTCTGCTGCTTACCACTCTATATATATTAGGTAACATATTTTTGGTCAAACTCAAACTTGGGATTCCAACTCATGTGTACTATATGAGACAGAAGAAAATTAGCTCTGTGGGCTCCCAAGCTTAGAAATCTTTACAGTAGTAGAAAACCAACCCTCCCCCATTTACTCTTTCTGCCATTAGTTTTGGTAGCCTACAGTCTTACAATAATTTAGGGAAACTTATCTTGTATGAGTAAGGGGCCAGAGAAAAAGAAGAGATTCTTCCCTACCCACCCCCAGCAACTTTATTGGCATGTAATTCACATATCATACAATTCAATAGTCCTATTGCATCAAGAAGCATTGTAGAATCATCACCACAGTTTTAGAGCATTCTCTTCCCTCTGTGCATCAGTCTAAGCTCCCACTTCCCCTCTACTACTATACCCCCAAGAAACCAGTAATCCAATTACTGTCTCTATCAATTTACCTACCTGGATTCACATACAGGGACACATTGGGGAAAAAAAGGAAAACAAAAATACTAACAAGAATAAAAAAAGTAAAACAGACAAAAAAGCCTCAAGCTTAATCAAAAATAAAGGATAAAATATTTAAAAATTGAACAAATTTAAATGGGCCTGAAGGGAGATCAAATGATAGAGTGGTAATTTGTAACCTGACTGCATCTGCAGCAATCCACTGCCAATGCATTCTGCAGGATACCCAGGCTTTTCACTTCCTTGGGCCCTGGTGAGAGGGGACTCTCAGGGGGTTAATACATGGATAGTTCCCTTTTGCTTTTATTTTTAACTGAAACAGCTTTAAAATGGGCCAAAGGGGAGCTCAAATGATAAGATGTTCCATTACCTGAGGTATTACAGACCTCACTCTATCTGTCATCGTTGACTTTATAAGACTCTGCTCACAAGGTCTATTCCCTTCGTTCCAGTATGATAGGACGGATTCACGGGAGCCTTGATCCAGGAGGGGACCCTGCAAATGAATTTCAGGGAAAGGAGAGACTCTTGAGTTGATAGGTTTGTGTCTTTCTTTTAGAATGATACTCTCCCGTGTCTCATCTGTCTCCACCGCTCAGGACCACTGGTGAGCTAATAGGACATTTGTTCATTGTCTGCTTTGTCTTCACTTTTTCTTCTGTGTTTTGCACCATTTTTCTCTGTGCTTCAGTAGTACTGGTGCTGGAGCGGGTTAAGGACTGGAATGCTAATCTAAATGTCAGCAGTTTGAGCCCACCAGCAACTCCCTGGTGCAGCACTTTCCCTGCCTTTCAAAGGCCTCCTGGAGTTGAAATTGACTTGACAGGGGTGGGACCGGTTTTCAGTTTGGTTCCTGTGTGCTTTGTTCTTAAATATTTTCTGACCTATCATCATCTGTATTTTATGTGCTGCTAAATCTGTTCATTGGGTTTTAATTTTGGTTGTTAAAGTTTGCTTTTCAAAAGAGATCTACGTGGCACCTCTTCAAATTTTCTGCCATTTCTTTTAATAATGTCTGTTCCCTGCAGCTATTTTCAAGCTTGTCTTTTAATCTTGTAACTGTGATAATAATTGTTTCAGGCACTGTGACCAAAAGAAACTTCCAACATCTGAAGACTATAGTTCTGTCTCTTCTGACTAATGTTTCTCACTCCTTGTGTCTTTTTTCCTTGTGTGTTTAGTCATCGGTATCCCTCGAGGTCTACAAGGGAGATGACTTCAGAGAACAGGTACATGAGTTTCTGTCAGATGAGCAGAGGCACCACAAGTCTGGGACCATCACCTCCAGTTAATTTTATGGTTAGAAAGGGCCTGCTCCACCAGAGCGATGTTGTGAGGGGTAGCACAGAGGACACGGACCTAACAATCAGAGTTTTTGCTGCTCAGAGACATGTTGCTTTGTTTTTTACCTTTTTCTTTTTCTCTCCTTCTTTTAGATGTGCCAAATCAGCCTTCATGATTACCCTCTATGAGCAAAGAATAGAAGGGTAGAGACATGGATTATTTGTTGTTTGAGGAAGGGGGTCTTTTTGGACTCTGGATCAGTGTAGTCAGGATTTTCTTTTGTACAACCGAACACAAAGACCCCTGCAAAAGCTGCCAAAACTATAGCTCTCACTTAGCGGGACACAAAAATACACAGGGAGCCAAGGGACTCCAGTTTTATCTTCTCCTCTCAAGCCTATTGTTTCAGATCCTTGTCCTATGGACCTGACTGAGGCTAGACCTTACCGTCACCTCTCAGACGCTTTAACAAAAACAGCGTTTTTAGCTGTTTCAGCACAAGCATTTCCCTGAATTATGTAACCTGTCATTATTGAAACAACGGAGACCGGTTATTTCCCCAGTTGCTGTTGTTAGGGTGCTTGCATCAGTTCCAACTCACGGAAAGCCTGCAAGCAATGAAAGGACAGGTGGGCCCATCCTGCTGTGTTCTCATGGTGGTTGCTATGTTTGAGCCCATTGGTACCGCCCTCATTGTGGGTCTTCCTCTGTCTTGCTCTACTTTAGCAAGTACCATGTCTTTTCTCAGGATCAGTCCTTCCTGACAGGTCCTAAGGACCCGACACAATACTATTCTCCCTTCTTGGGAGCATTCTGGCTGTATTTCCTCCAGGAGAGATCTGTTTGCTTTTCTAGTAGTTCATGATGATTTCGATATTCTTCATCAACACCATCATTCAATGCATCAGTTCTTCTCGAGTTTTCTTTATTCATTGTCCAGCTTTCACATGCGTATGGGCAAAGGGACGCAATCAGGACTTAGATCAGACACACCATAGTCCTCAAAAAAAACATGCATATATATAGACATATATATGAGAAAGATTGATATATAGAGTCCACAAATGGATATGCTAACTAATTTTAAGTACAAATAAGTGGCGCCTGTAGAGAAAACAATCCAGCATTATATAGTCTTTAGTGTGAAAGGTAAATGCCTCCATTCCTTTCCCTTCCATTTCAATTTTTCCACACACAGACCAATAAAGCTGAGTAACTTTACTTACACAAAAAGGAACCACACAGCATGCTACAACGTGATGCTCTGTCCTCATATATCTTGGGTATTTTTCTACATCAGTACTACGTATTGATCTACTGTCCTCTTTTTTAGTGCTGCAAAGAATTTCATTATGCGAATGTAGCATAATTTATTTAATCAATCCACCATGAATGGACATTTATTATGTTTTCATAGCCTGTTTTCAGCTGTTTTGCTATTACGAAGATGCTGTCACAAACACCCTGTATATTACCAGTTCTGAATACGTGTGGAGCGGTCTTGGCAGCTGCTGTGTCATGTATTTTCTCAATCAAGAGATAATTCAAGTACAAATACTCAGGAAAATTTTTGACACTTAGAAGGAGGTCCTCATGCTAAAATCATTTGGTAACTACTGAGCCAGGAATTTGTTTTGAGTTTTAGTTTAGCATATGCGGTTTTGAAGTATAATAGCAATCAAATTTGTTAACAAATAAGATAAGTGAATGTCCTTATCTGAGACTCACTTAAATTGATCCAGTTATGCAGCAAACTCATTTTTAAAGCACTTCCCTCTGGCTGGGATTGAAGATACAGGAATAAGATGGGGCCCTGTGCTTGCAGCTCTGGTACCAGAGAGAGTCTTGTAAACATAAATTGCAACACAATGTAGCAAGTGCTAGCATAGAAGTGTGGACTGTGCAATGATTTTGTTATTTTAATATAAACACTGAAAATGATGAACATGAGCTGGCTGCTGCTCAGGCTACCAACGTACATAGTGGTTCTTCAGGCTTTTTTAGTAATGGTTCGATGATTTCTGCAGATGAGAGAAAGGGAAAGAAAGAATACTTGGCAATGAGCTTCTGTTTTTATGCACTTAGCAATCATTTCCTATCTGTGGCGCATGTATTTTTTTCTTCCATTCTAAAATAAAGGTAGGACCTATTGTTCTACCTTTACCATTTAGCAACTCCTCTGCACCTTTATTCATCTTTATGTGCCCTTAGAATGCAACAGAGCTTTCTGGTGGCAGAAATCTGTGTGTGGAAACTCAGACGAACATCCAGCAGGATTGCTGCTTTTTAGCCAAATGCTCTAAATATGCACGTATACACACTGCTGAATATTTAGTGTCTTTTCTCTTATGACATGATGGTTATCTGCTTTCATTTGCTGGGAAGGAATTCAAAAAGACTATGTCTGGGTTGATGAAAAGATCAAATGCATCTAAAACAATTATTTTTAGAAATAGCTACCATGCAAGGAGCAGGGGGGTGAAAAGGAGGAAGAACCTTCACGACATGGATCAGGCCAGGGGCTGGAACATGCCAAGCCTGGGTCTGGTTTCATTCCATCCAAAAGCAGCTTTCCTAGAGTCACCGCAGACTTGGCTGTCCCTAGCAAGATATACCAACTCCTTCCTGCCGGAGTTTGGGCCTCCTTTGTAGTATTAAGTACTTCACATATGTCCTATTTCATTTTCAGTGATCAGTATCCCCGACTTATTCCTAAGAAATAGGAGGCCTGGGAAAAAGCAGCTCACAAAGTCATAAAATCTGCAAACTCAGAGCAAGATTAAAATGCAGGTCTTCCTGATCCCAATTTCAATACTTTTAACCACTGCACTCTACTGTGTGCACAATGGAAGGTTGTCTTCAAAGATGGACAGTGTTTGGTATCTATGAACTGTGTGTAAAAACATGTCTCCTTCCTTTGATACCCCCTTCTTTCCTGGGTTTAAGAAGAAACATCCATGACTAAAAATAGGATCATTTTAGAGGAAGGTTTCATATGTATTTAAGATATTTAAGTTTTATGCCTGTCTTCTCATACCCAGGTAACTTTCCTGCCTTGGGTTCTTTATGGATGCAAAGGCTCGTCCACTTTTAACTGGGTTACCCTGGAGAAGACATCTGATACAAATAAAGATATTTGTTTGACAAAACATCAAGAGAGGATATATAGCTTCCCTCGATGTTCTATCTGTATGTATATACATATATATACACACATATATAAAGAATGTTGGAAGAAAGTTTTCATATCTTTCAATTCCACTTTTCCACAAATTTTATGAAGCCCTCTCATATATAAATATATTATTTATATTTATAGTTGTATATGCAATGTTAGTCTTATCACACATCCCTTAATGCCATGCTTGGATTAATTGATCTCTATTAGATAAGCAGCATATAAATTAGCAAGGGAAGACTTGATGGAACCTCTCTGCTTGAGGCATATTACTATATGGGACCATGCTCAATAGTATGAAGGAAATTCATGTTCAACTATGAACTTGAAATCCAGAGGGGCAATGGACTTACACAGCTTCTTTTTATGAGTTCAGCCTTTCTTGCGGATATGATGTGGCAGGGGCAAAACCACTCACATTTCAAAAAGTCAGCCCTCTGGTGTAGTCATACCTATCACTGAGCAAGGAAATCTCACAGTCTTTCCCTAATATAATCCATTTTGTTGTATTGATTCACAGTGTTTTTTCTGAAAACAAACAAGTGTAACTTTTTGTGTCCCATCCAGCTGAATCATGCTTCTATAAAATTGCTTTCCTCTTGTGTTGTTTGAGCACATTTTTTATTGTCTGATAACATCTATACTTGGAAGTGTAAATTTCAACCTTGTTGATGTTTCCAAATAGTTATTATTTCCAACTGTTTGTCTTTTGCTCTCTGATGTAGATCTAACATTTTAAAAGGAAGAAATGTAGTACCCCATTCACTCATTACAGAAGAGATGAATTTGATCATACAACTGCTATTAGTAATTATATTTTTAACAAACTCATTTGTTTCAGCAAGCAAACATTTAAACGTTTCCAGCTCCCTTATAAGTTTGGGTCGGAGGTGACTCCGATGAAGTAGATATTGATAAATAGAGATTACATGTATAAAATTCAGTGTATAAAAAATAAAATCTTAGGGCTGAGCCCCGGTGGCGTAAGTGGTTGAGTGCGGGACTGCGGCCTGCAGGCTTGGCAGTTCAAATCCAGCAGCGGCTCTCAGGAGCAGGGCTGGGTAGCTCCCACGACCACTAGAGGGCAGTGATTCCCCCCCAGAAAAATAAATAAAATCTTCATTTCGCCCTCCCTAATGAACCCTGGTGACATGTTGATTACATGTTGGGCTGCGATGTACAGGGTCAGCAGTATAAAACCACCGGCCCCTCCTCTGCACTCTGATACCACTCATAGTCTCAGAAACTCACAGAAGCTATTCAACCCTGTCCTCGAGTCACTATAAAATGGCTTCAGTTTGATGTCAGTGAGTTTTTCATTTAACAATTATATATACCCAGATGTGCGGATGTCAAAGCATATTACTGCAAAATCATAGAAATCTTTATTAAACAAAAATATCAAAATGTTAAGTTATTCTTTCTTGACATATACTCCACATAGGTCTATGCACTTCTGAAAACAAACTTTTCATCCCTCTCACCCTGCCTCAAGAACTCTGTTCTCTTCAATTTAAACCATGTTAGCACTGCAGTTATAGTGTCTTCCAGTAACCCCAGTGTGTTCATTCTAAATCAGCACTTCTCAACCTTGGGGTCGCAACCCCTTTGGGAGTCTAACGACCCTTTTACAACAGTCTTTTTTTTTTTTGGCATCACTGCCCTCTGGTGAGAGTAGGAGGCCCAGCCTTGCTCCTGGAGAACTGCTGCTGGATTTGAACCGCCAACCCAGTGGGCCGCAGTCCCGCACACAACCACTATGCCACGAGGGCTCAGCCACAATAATCGAGACATGGCTCCTCATTCTGTCTCCCGGTGGTCCGCCCACCTGCACATACGCTTACCTGCACATACACCCACCTGCACATACGCCCACCTAAGAGTGCCCAGCACAAAAGACTGTGACCCATGCTACACCATGCTTCAAGAGAAAATTTCATTTAATTGTCACTAGAAATAAATATTTCACAATATATAATTACATATTGTTCTGTGATTCATCACTATGCTTTCATTATGTTCAATGTGTCACAATAAAAATACATCATGCAAAAATAAATACATCCTGCATATCAGATATTTACATGATGATTCATAAGAGTAGCAAAATGGCAATTATGAAGTAAGCAACAAAAATAATTTTATGGGTGGGGCGGTCACCACCACAAGAGGCACTATATGAAAGGGTCGCAGCATAAGGAAGGTTGAGAACCCCTGTTCTAAATAGTCTTTTGGTTTGGGGACAAAAGAAGTCTGAGAGAGCAACCCACCGCCGGGTGGCGGGACAAGTTTTCCCAATGAGCTTCCTAGCAGACTGCCCTTGCTTCCTCCTATAAAGGACGAGCATCCGTGTGCATTTTTCTCACCAATTCCGTTTTCTGTTTTCTTAGAAATTCTTCATAAGCCACGGTGGTGATCGTGTGTGTGTGTGTGTGTGTGTGTGTGTGTGTGTGTGTGTTTCTTTGAGACAGTGTATCAAAATGACCTTTTCGGGATTCACTAAAAAATCGTCAAACCCTGCTGAGCTGACTTTTTTTTACCTTTAATTGAACTGGCAACAGATTTTCTTCAGACGCAACTCTTTTGTTTAGGACATTTTTCCCCAAAGACACCTGAAGGAGGCGAACAGGAGTATAACAGAACAAAACGTGTCTGCAGCCATCCCCTGACCATGTTAAACATAATTCATTTGAAAGAAACCCAGTTACAAGTGGGGCTGCTAATCCCAAAGTCTGGGCAGTTCAAAGCCAGTCGCCACTCCCTGGGAGAAAAACGAGGCTGTCTACGCCTACAGATTTACAGCCCCGGGCACCCTCCAGGCCTGCTCTGCTCTGCTCCTGCCTGTCAAGTCTTTCAGAGCCTCAGTCGGCTTATGCGCAGTCAGAAGAATGAATGAACTGGAACTCTAATAGTAATATTTTTTTAATTTAACCCTAATATGTGTGCACATGCATCTGGATTTCAAGAAAAGCATTTTCTTGAAGTTGAAGACTTGATAAAAATAAGTTTCAATGAAATGATAAATTAGCTCCGGTTCCTATGCCAATTATTTTCTAGTTAGAAACTATTACACCTAAACTTTTAGTAAGAAAAGAATTCTGTACAAATTGCTTTTCTCTAATTACTTAAATGTTTTTTTGTTTTAATTAAGCAGTAGGAAGGAAACAGCAGTGAGAGCCCTATGTCAGTCAAGAGGTAGGAAAATATTCTCACTCGCTCACTCCATCAGGTAAGGTCCGCAGACAATCACCTCACCAAATTTCAATAATGAGAAGGTGTATACCCAATGACTACACCAAGGTAACAAATAAAAAATCCACTCCATCTACTAAGCATACAGCAATCAACCAATTAATAATTGAACATCTGTTATGTTAACACCACTGTCATGCTCACTGTGAAAATGTTAATAAGACTTGATTATAAAGTTTTTGTAAAATAATTTTTATAGTAAATTAGGTAGGGGGTTATATCACAAAGTAACTTTTTATTCAATAGATTATACTACTAATCAAAACCTCAATATCTTCCTCTTCTGATTATAAATTTATATGTGAATGCATTTCAATCTTCTTCAGAAATTTCTTATTTGTCCATAAGATAAAACAGCAACAGCATCTTTACTCTCAGGGCCCTGACTCTGTGCATTAGGGGATTGTCCAGTTAGGGAACAAAGCCTATATAATGGTATTACAGTGTTCATTTTAAAAATAAATAATAAGCATAAGTGCACATTATATCTATATGCCCAGAAACAGCTCCCCTTAAAAGATAATTACTCAGTCAGCCATAGAGAAGTGATAATATGGTAAGTAGACTTTCTAAAGGATGTAAAACAGTAATTGTTGTTTTCATTTCTTTTTCCTTTTTTTGCAATTTCAAGACAAGTGAACTATGTGAATGCAAATGAGCAATGAATGCGCTAGTAGATGACATATATTCTTTAAAAACAGGTAACCAAATTAATTCCAACTTTCTCAAATACTAGTACGACCTAGGCCCCACCCCCACTTTTTAAAGAAGAGCACCATCCCCCTCCATCAGGAATGCTGATCACATCTTTGCTGCTTTTCTTTGCCTGATATTGTTCTCATTGGGCATGGCATACACATCAATAGCAGACGTGGTGTCTTTGGGAAATTGAGGTCAGGAGGGAATATGCCAAGCTGCCATCTAGGCTCTCCACCATGTTACTTCACCTGCTGGGTACTGATCCCTCTCTCCAGAGTTCAACAAAAAAGGCACTTCCTGGAGTAATCACATAACAGGGTTATGGGTGGTGATTCTTTGACACACAGCAGGTGAATCTACCACATAAAGGCGATGCCGCTGCTGCCATCAACTCTCCTGGTACACACTGTTCCAACTCACAGTTCTAACCATGGTCAGCTGGCTTTAAT